>JAJIBD010006272.1:0-27295 GCA_021461705.1 Cryptotis parvus | reverse complement strand
CTCTCATGTGCATCCGTTCATGGGCGCATTTCGGCACCGATTTTTCCTTGAGACTGCATAGTATTCCATTGTGTAGTTGGCCTGCCATCCTTTATCCTGTCATCTGTTCTCAGGCACGCAGGTTGGTTATTGTAAAAAGTGCTGCAGTGAACTTGAAGTGCAGATGGCAGTTCTGTTGTCTTTTTGCAGGAGTTTAAAGTCCTTGCATATGCTAAAGGGAGGGACCAGGCTGGCTGACTGGCTCCACTCCCCTCCCCTCCCTCCCCCTCCCTTCTTCAGCCTTCGTTTCCAGCGCGCCTCCTCCCCACTTTTGTCAGCTCCCTGTGAATAGATATATGGGATAAAATACTAAGTGGAGTTGCTTAGCACCTCAAAGCTGCTACTAGTTAAGAACCAACAATGGAGACCAGATTATTCACGAAGGAATTTCTTTTAAGAATCTAACTTAAGAAATGAGTTGAGCAACCTAGTTTGGATGGCTTTGAGAGAGACTAAAGTAGGATGGAAGGACTCGTGGGCTGAGCTGAGGTGTAGATGCAGTATGATCAGTTGTGTAAGCGACCTTCTGTAATACAGTTTTAACCTATTCAGGGTGTCAGACACTTTGGGAACAAGGAGACCATAAATGCAGGAATAAGTATTGATTTGACTGGCAACTCTGCTACTTACTCTCTCACCAGCTAGCACTATTTTTCTGCTGGGAATAATTAGGAAAGAAGGTTAACCTGGGAACCTTTGAGTGGAACCATCTGTTGGAGTTTGACCCCATTTTCTCATCAGGAAGGAAACTGTCTCTTCCAGAAATTTGATCATGAAGCTCAAGTCTTCCACGAAGGTCGTTGCAGCGGAGTGAGAAATCTATAACATTGTACAGGGGAGATCAAATCTCTCTGGTGGAACCTTTGAATTTAGAAAAATGAGCTATTGGTTTCGTCATTCCAGCCTGGAAGAATTAGGAAAACAGTAGGACATGAATTGTAACAATGGATGATGTCAAAAGTTGAGACATTTTCCAGACTTTTAGAGCATGCTTTTCCCTTTTGCATTGCTTTAGGAGAGAGGAAGATGGTGCTTTGAGAACCATTTGGAGCTAAGTAAGCTGTGGCTGGTGGTTCTGTTTCAGGTGTGGCAGCCCTGTGAGCCACAATCTGTCAAGAGTCTTAGACTACAGGAATTTTATGATGTTTCTTTAAGTCAAATTATGCCACTTTCTCCCGAGCACCGCCAGGAGTAATTCCTGAGTGCAGAGACCAGGAGCTAACCCTGAGCTGCGGGTGTGACAAAAAGCAAAAAAAAAAAATAAATAAATAAAAAATAAAATTATGTCACTTCAAGATATTGGAATGCTTGTTTTCCTATTTTGATTTATGGAACTACTTAGTAGTTTAAAATTGTACTTTAAAATTATATATACCCAGGCTAGGAGGGATGTGACCTCAGGACCAGATTAACAGAGGAGCAAAGCGAGTTGGAGCCCTAGGTAGGTGAAACACAAGCGGGAGTCACTGGGAATTCATCCAGATGGAGCTGAGGTCACCCCTTCCCTCTCCATTTTGTCCCAGGCCCGTGGCTGTCCAGGAGCTGCCCTGGGGTGACCAGCCATAGCATGCAGAGTCTCAGATGCAGCTGGGAGAACTGGCACTTGGTTCTCCCTAGCTCAATGACCATGAGAGCCCAAATTCGGCGTGGCAGGTGCGGACACAAAACTGGAAACAGTTATGTCCTTTAATGTGCATTCTATGATGTGTAGGAAGGTAGATGGGAGGAGATAGAGAGGAGAGAAAAGATATGCAGAGCATAAGTAGTTGGGGTCCGGGAGGGAGGGGGAGGGAGGTGGACATTGGTGATGGGAGATGGACTCGGGTGGAGGGATGGATATTGGAACACTGTAGAACCAAAACTCAAGCATGAGCAACGTGCAGTTGTATATCTAAGGTGGTGTAATAAAATTTAAAAAAATATATGCAGGCTTTTAGCACTTTTGGACAAGCCTCTTTGGATATGCCTTTCTCTCCTCTCACACTTCTCGCATATTAAATTTAGTGAAGAGAGTAAACTATAAATAGAAACTGTTTTGCTTCACTAAAACAAAAAAACAAACTATATCCAGCTATACAGCCAGACTGGGTATTTGGCCATAATTGTTTCTCTGGTTTATACTAGATTCTTAAATTTTGCTGAAGTATTCATTTGTACAGTTGGCAAATCTTTTTTAAGTTTTGTTTTGGATTCATCCAGAGGTGCCTCAGGGCTTACTCCTGGCTCTGTGCTCAGGGATCATTCCTGGTGGTGTTTAGGGTCCAGGTGTGCTGCCAAGATGGACGCCGGTCAGCAGCATGGGAGGTTAAGCCCAACACCGCTGTGCTGTTGCTTTGGCCCAACAACTGTTGGATGCTCCATTCTTCCGTCACACTAATGTGAACTCCAGAAATGCATCTGGCCTCTTGCTTGTATATACTGCATCCAAACAGCGGTTTCTGTTTTGGTATTTTTCCTCTTGGGGGTGGTCCTCAGGTTTTTTTGTATTTTATGTTGGTCTCTGATCTAAGAAGATTAGAAAGATTCAGAGTATTTCTGCAGCCAGACAAGACAGCAGTCTCAGATCACGGAAAGCTTGGATTTGGAAGTGCTGACCCTGTTTGGGTTCCTGAGTGCATGCCTGGAGTCACTCGAGGTCCCACTAACTGTATTGTGCGTTGTCAAAGTGTTAGGGGTGCCTGGGGCGAGAACAAAGCCGTATCCTTCCCTGGGGAGCCAGGGACCCTCTTAACTGGGATGTGTGGGCCAGGGTTTTGAGTTCTGAGAGTTGTTAGATCTTTATCTTACCTATTTTTGTACATATAAGGAATCCTTATGCCATAAAATATGCATATATTATCTCCAGATTCAGTAGCTTCAAGATACTTCCCAGTGCATAATGGTAGCTTTAATCTGGGCATTTGGCTACGCTGTCCTGTCACTTCACTGCTGCCCGTTGGAGCAGATACCAATCCTGCATCTCCATTCTCAAGATGGGAAGGTGATAGATCTAAAGGCTCACTTGGCTGACTGACTGTCGGGTGTTGTTCTGCCGTCATGCTGACTGTAGTACAAGGAAGCAGGTGGTGCAGAAGCTTGCTTCTGCACAGGTGATTAGGTGCATTTTGGATTCCGCCTGCAGTTGTAAGTAGTGTCAGTGACAAAATATTTCTTCAGAATTATTGCTTTTTAATTGCAAATAATTCTTCAGAATTATTGCTTCTGCAAATTATATTTGCTGGTAGAATATATTTGAAATAATTGCTGTGGTACTTAAGGTATTTAAGTAAGCAGGCTTCAAATGATTACTTTTTTGACTGCTTGCCTTTAATAGACATCGTATACCATGTGGAATTATATTAGAGCCCAGTCCTATACTTTGCCTCTAACACAAGGGGACTTACTTTCATTTATATTGATAGAAGATTCAAAAGAGTTTTGGGGCTTAATTACATTCATGCAATACACTCTTCAGTATTGGCTGAATACACACCAAGTGCAGAACGCCAGAGTCTGTCCCCCTGGCATTACATGGTCCCTTTAGCACTGAGCTGGGAGCTAACCCACCCCCTGCAGAGAACTGAGGTAGCCCCTTTGTACTGCTGGGTGTGGCCCAAATCCACCACCCCCACATTTTAAAGTGATATAATTAGGTGTTTTAATTGGAGAATAACCCTTTGCTGAGTCACCCCACAGAGAGGTTAATATTAAATCAGTTTCAGCAAGCTAGAACACATAATTTAACATAAATATATGCACTTTAACATGACTGGTGTTTCTCTTAACTCCCTTTCTCTTTACATGTTTGTTCTGAGCAGTCTAATAAAAATGATAGAGACATGTTTCTGTACCATAGAGTTAGCTGAACATTTGTTGCATTGCTGGTGAGCGGGAGACTAGTGCTGACTGGTCACCTGAGTGTTAGCACATTATGTGACTTTCACTTTCTTTTTGTGTTATGTCTGAGTCTGTAGTTTCAATTAACTTTGTTATTAGAGAGTGGTTAGGTCTTGGAAATGGATCCCTAGTGAAGCAAGTTCTTCTAATTTGTTTGGTTTGTGGTCATGGATTTCTTTTCCCCTTTGGTGTCCCAAAGAGTTGGAGGAGCTCCCAAAAGAAAACATAAAGTTGGAATGAGTGGTGCTAGTTGCCTGAAGGATGCGTCCCAAGTGAGGGCGAGATGAAGAGATGGCTTTACGTAGAGGACCGCGGTCTTGCTCAGTGTCCTGCGATTCAGAGTATGGAAGAACGGTGGAGAGGGTCCAGAGTTTTGCTACTGCAGGTGGGTGCTTGTCCTGCACGCAGGCTTGCTACCCACCAGCACATCGTTCTCTCAAGTCAGGAGCGCTGCTCCAGGAGTAGGCTCTCAGCACTGCTGGGTGTGGCCCCCCCAAGACAAGACAACGAAAGAATGGCGGAAAGGCTGTTTCTTTTAATCAGCCTGTTTACAACATGCAAAGTAGGATGTTGGATAAGAATTCTGAGACAAGAACAGTGAGGAGGGAAGTATATACATATCTTCACATATTTTTCAGTAGTTTTATATGGCTTGCTTGTTATTTAAAACCCTTTTCTGAGAACTGGAGATATGCTACAGGACGTCAGGCACACACAGCCAACCCCATGTGATCCCTGGCCCTGTGTGTGGTCCCAGGAGCTTCTTCTGGTGGTGCTCTGAAGGCTCCCTAGCACTGCAGGTGTGGCCCAAAGATTAGTAGCTGCTTCCTTTGGCCTTTGCATTAAACTGTCAGTTGGTCCACGGAAGTAATAAAGGAGGGGCAGGCCCTGGACCCTGAGCACTGCTAGGAGACAAACCCACACTTCCCCGTAAACAAAAGAAAATCATTCTCTGGGCAGTTTTTTCTCCCAAGTTGGAATGAAGAAAAGAAATTTTTTTTTTTGTAGTTGCTAATGGATAGTGCGCAGCAATAAGCCTTTCCATTAGTAAACTTTCTGTCAGGCTGCACAACATAATGCTGAAAGTCACACATATTCATGATTGCTGATGGTTCTGAATGGAGTTTTTAACTCCACACATTCCTGAAGAGAATCAGGTTAGGTGAGGTGCTCCCAGCCTCAATCCAAGCGAGCAAACAGGTGCCTCGGCTGGTGCCCAGTGGAGGCAGACCTTCTGTGCTGTTCCAGAATGTGGCCTGACAGGTAACTTGGGGGCTATTTTTTGACTCCTTTGGAGAACAGCTCCAGAAGAGCTTGCTCGGGCCCCAAGGCCTGTGTTCAGATGAGTGTGCAGCTTTCCTGGTGTGGCATTTACAGGTGCTCTGAGCTGAGGCTGTATTTATGGAGTCCGAGGAGAGAGCTGGCAGTAGGCTCTCACAGCAGATGTTTCAGATGGGCCCGTGAGCTGTGGTGTATGTGGTACTTTAGTGCGCAGTGGTAGAATTGTCGAACAGTTGTAATCCCGTCTTGGCAACTGGTTTCCTCCCAAATCACACCTCTCTTGGCTGTTTTAGGACCAGGCTTTGGAGACATTATAGTGTAATGTGTGTGGACAACTAATTCTTTGTTTTTTCTTTTTTTGGGTCACACCCAGCAATGCTCAGGGGTCACTCCTGGCTCTGCACTCAGGAATTATCCCTGACAGTGCTTGGGGACCACATGGGATGCTGGGGATCGAACCGGGTCAGCCGTGTGCAAGGCAAACGCCTGACCGGCTGTGCTACTCGCTCCGGCCTACTCATTCGTCTTTTTGCCTTGGCCTTGCTCTCCCCCTGCAGACCTGCGTACCACTTTCCACAAAAATAATTTCATTTTCCAACTCTAATAATTTTGTGTTGTTACAATACCAGAGCACCATAGTTAGTAGTTTTAAGTAATACAGACAGGATAGGATCAGATCTTTTATCTTTTTTTTTTTTGGTCTGGGATTTGGGGTTTGGGCCACTCTGCCTGTGCTCCAGTCTTACCCGGCTGTGTGCTCAGGATCAGTCGGGGATGGGACTCGGGTCTGTATGAGGTGCTGGGGGGGTGTGTGGACTGCCACCTGGAAGGCAGCGCCTACCTGCTGTGCTGTTTCACGGGCCTTAGCCTGGCAGCTCTTGATTCTGCTTTTGCTTCTGACACTTTTCTTCAGCCTCCCTTTTCCATTCTTTATATATAGGTTATATTGATTCACCTAGAAACTGCCAATCTCCATGTCACTGCAGCTTCCTTTCCCTCTGCCATGTAACGTAACATATAGCCATGGGATTGGGCATCTTCAGAGGCCGACTGCCTACTGTTTCTTTTTCCTGTGTATTGTAGTGCTTTGAGCTATGTCAAGTCAAACTGAAGTGTTTAAATTTCACAGAGCTCTGGAGGCAGCTGAGTCTGTTTCATCTTTCGATTCTCTGCATTGGCACAGCCCTGGTGGACAGAAGGTTCTCAGGGACCGCGCATGCGGCAAAACTATTCGAAGTCCCTGGGTTTTTATATGAGATTAGGGGTTGTGACAAAACAGTGACAGCTAAAAAATTCTCTTTGATCCTTTCCATAAATCCACTAAGGCTCTGAAGACCTGTGTATACAGTAAGCATGTGGCATTCCTGGTGTCTCTCTGAAGGCATCATCTGATACTGGTCGTGAGCCGGAAACCAAGTCAACAGAAAGGAATTCCTTCTTGGGTATCTGAACACTGCTGTTCTCACCTTTCTCAGCCTAGCAATGTAGCAAACGGAAAATGAGGAAAATTTTGTTCCAAATATTCACTAGCTTGCTTTTAAGTATTATATTTTCAAACTGTAAAAGCTGCCAGATTATGCATGTAAAAAATGTAGCATATAAATTTAATCAAAACAGCCTAATTTGCTTTAGTTTGTGCATAAATATAAATCCTTGTCGATTAATTTTAGTTTTTTCTAGATGCCTTTCATGCAGTTTTTGTAGTGATTCATGCTAGGAAGTAAGTCTAGGGTGGAGAAACAACCCCAGTAACTTGTCCAGGGTGCCTGGTGAGCTGCCAGAGAGCCCCACGCCCCCAAACAAGGGTTGCTAACAAACCCAGTAACTTGTCCAGGGTGCCTGGTGAGCTGGCAGAGAGAGCCCCCACGCCCCAAAACAAGGGTTGCTAACAAACCCACATTCTCCTGCAGGGTTGGCTCGCGTTCAGGTGGTTTCAGCGTAGTGTCACATATTTGTTTTGGTATTTGCCATTTCTGATATCTAGTTCTGATCAAAGCGCCAGGTTTTCTTGTTTTTCGGCACACCTAGCAATGCTCAGGGCTTACTCCTGGGCTTTGCTCGGGGATCACTCCTGGTGGGTCTCAGAGACCATATGGGCTGCTGTGTTGGCTGTGTGCAAGGCAAGCACCCTGCCTGCAGTACTGATTCTCCTCATTCCGCTCATTCCCACTAATCCCTGCTGTCCTCGTTCTCTCTCAGAAATAGAGATTAAGAATTTTGGGCACCCGATGACTGGAAAAAAGAAGCGAGCATACACACACACACAATGAAATACTACTTGGCTTAAGGAAAGATCTTCATCTTCATGAAACTTGCTGATAACGGAGGGGCTATGGGGAACTGCATGCTGAATGACAGAATGACCTCACTAATATGCAGGACATAAAGAAACATAGTAGGGGAATGACTAATGCCCAAAGGCAATAGGAACAAGGAACAGAAGAGCTGGTCCTTGGAAGGACAGCATGAGGGAAAGGGCTTGGTGGCTGACAGAGAGAAGTGGTCACTCTGGAGCTGGACTGGGTGCTGAATGGAGGGACAGTGACATGCGTGCTCCCCTGCAAGTAACAGTGGGGTAAACCACAGTGCCTCAAAGGGGGAAAGAAAGCAATGCCTGCCATGGAAGCACACTGGGTCAGGACGGAAGCTGGGAACATTGGTAGAAGGAAGTGGACACTGGTGAGGTGAAGGATGGTGTTGGGAGATTGTATGCCTGAAGCTCAATTATGAATTATTTTGTGACTTTGTAATTCTAGGTGATTTCATTTAAAGAAAAGAATTCTGGGTAAAGAAATCAGGTAGTTTGTGATGAAGCAGCATTTCCTTATTAGTGGTGGTTGCTCTGGTTGCTCCGCATTGACCTCTTGAACCCCCATGAAGCCGACCATTCTGTGCATGTATTACTCTTTCAGGTCCCAGTTGATTGGAACAGTAACAATGAGAATTTTTTTACCTGAAAATTATGTGTAGTGTGCTGGTTCCTGAAGAAAAGCTCTTTGTTGTGTGTCTTTCACTTCCATTGGGTACATTTTTCTCTTTTCTTCATTGATAGGAGAAAGTCTGTAGTTCAGTCCTGTCTCTCACTGTCTTCCTTTAGAGCCATGGCCTCCCAGGGCCTCTGTAGGGACACTGAGTCCTGCCCTTCGTGGAGGCTGGAAGCCCCTGGTGACCCTGCGTGTGGGTGTTGGAGGTTGCCCACAGCACGGTACTACTATTGGAGTGCAGTGCATTTAGCTCGCCGTGGGTTTGCCCATTTTTTTTTTTAAAGCTGTAGAGGTCTATGATTCATAAATTCATGTGTCCCTCTCTGTTCCCAACACCATCTTTTGCAGATGATAAGTGCTCAGGAAATAGTAGATGAAATAAGTTATTTTCTGAAAATTAGACTCATCTCTTTTGTAAGCCTTGGAAATGGGATTGGAGGTAGGGGGTGTCATGGAATACTGGAATACGGAAGCCACTCTCTCACCTGGCTTCCTTTCCAGGAAGATGGAAAGCTGTCATTATTCTAAAAGCCTTCCATTTGACTAGTGGTTCCATTCTCACTGGGTTCCTTTCCAAACCATTTATATGCCCATTTGAGTGTTCTTCTCCCCCCACCACCCCACCCCCTATTTACCTTATTTACTCTTCCCTAGCCAAAGCTTGAGAAAGGACAAATTGCCAAGAAGATAGGGAGAGCCAATATTTGGGTAATCTGTGAATTGGATAATTGCCCTTCTTGGTCCTGGGTAATTGAACGTTACTCAGCGTCCTGTGTTCAGTTAATGGACTGGGTATTCCGCACGCTGTGAGAGGAAGATTGGCTCCATTCTGGAGTCTTTGTTCTGTGAGGGCAGGCAGGGAGTGAGCCATGCTCCTGTCCTACTTGGCTGTGTGGTGGATGAAGAAGGAGCTCAGGATAGTTTGATTTGGTCCCAATTGGGGGCACCTCATAACAGAGGAGGAGTTGGGCTGGCACTGGTTACCCTCTGCCTGTGATCACTGGAGTAGCCCCCTGGAGGCCTCATTTTACCCTCCCCATATCCCCCTCTTGCAAACTACCAGGCAGAAGTCATACCCCATGCGACTTTGTGTTTCTTGGTGAGTGGCTAAAAAGGTTTCTCTGAAAGTGGGTGAAACCACCCCCTTGCAGGTATAGAACAGTGCAGGGGAAGTGCTGGTGGTCTCAGGTGCAGTTGAGGACACTTTGCTTAAAGAAGCTAGGTTTCCAGGGGGCACTGAGCAATTTTGTTTTTCTCCCTGAAAAGGGGGTGGTAGGTCAAAGAAATTGGGGAAACGTAAGTTCTAAACTTATGTTTCGAGGACTCAGATGCAATCCCAATACCAATTGGATGGGGTAAATTGGAGGTACTAGAGCCTGATTAATTTTTTTGCTTCTTAGCCTCTTGTGTTGGGCTAAAGGGTGGAGGGGCGGTTGTGCTTGTGTGAGTGAAAATCAGGTGTCTATGGTTGATAACATCCACACTTCACAGCCCAGCCATGTTCCTGCTTGCTATCGCCGTGTCAGTTCATAAGGAAAACAAATAAATACACAGTTCAAAAGCAACTTGAAGCCTGTAGGAAAACTTGGTTTAGTGAAGAAAAGAAGCTCAAGTGGTAGCTCAAGTGGCGTAGCTCCGTTCCTGGACCTGTGCACAGCCATTCCTGATGTGCCTGGGAACGCTGTGTCCCCTCAGACCCCAGGTCTCTTCCACAAAAAGTAATTGGTTTATTGCTTAACTTTCTACCTAATTCCAGTAACAGTAACTTACTCTTTAGATGCCCGTGTTGCACCTTTGAGATGCCTAATATCTAGTCCTTAGTTTGCAGAGGTCACTTTTTACTGGATTCTTTCCTGAGATCTCCAACCTAAAGAAAAATGTTTGGTTGTCTTTGGGACAATAATAATTCGAGGCTTGATAATTTGAGTGGGGAGAAAGATCCTTACATGGAGCATCATTTGCCTTTTCTGGCCTCGAATTAAGGAGAGGAATTTTAGGAGGGTATCGGAGGCGCCAGCTTGGTGGGTAAGGGAAGAATCAAAATGAACTCTTGGGTTTGCGTTGCGTGCAGGGACCAGGGAAAGAGAGACCTGGCTCCAGAAAGGGCAGAGCTGGCAGGGCTGCATTACTTTTGAGCAGTCCCAGAGATTCCTTCCTAATGGAGACACCAGATACGGCTTCAGCTGGTTGTTGGCTGCCTCGTTCCCTCCCACCTTTTCACAGTTCATTTCTCTTACTGCCTCTTCTCTTCTGCTGATCCAAATGTGTGGTTGGAGGCTGCTCAGAGAGGGTGATTTCGTTAAATATTAGGGGTGAGAAGGGGGCTCATCCACGCTCCAGGCTTGGGGTCTGCCTTTATTGGCTTGTCAACTGGGTTACAGTCCCCAGAGTTCTTTGACTCTCAGGTAAATTAAAATCAGCACTGACCAAGGAGAGATTAAGGAGGCCTTTATTCTGTTTTATGCTGCCTTTGATGTGAGTTTGCATCCAGGGCGGGAAGGAAGTAACTACTAGTGACATTGTATTCTGTTCCCTGAGCTGCAGTGGAGGAGAAACACCCACAGGGCCCGAGGGAGGGATAGTGATTTTCTCAGGTCTGCAGGTGTCGAGAGAGAAAACACGTGAGCAGTGGAAGCCTCCAGTGGTCCTGAGGAACAGTGGGTCTATTGACCCATATGGGTAGGAGACGCCACTGTTGGTGGTGCAAGCGTGGAGGACATAAGATCCTTATACCGTCAGTCAGAAGAGTCTGGGTACATTGGACCAAAGCAACAGAAGTTGAACTCAAAAGCTAGGGGGAAGCCTCCGGACGTTGTCCAGAGCAGTTATTCTCACGCCTGAGACCCACAACAGTCCGGAGCCTTGTTTCTGAAATTGCGCCATTGTCTACTAAATGCGGGGGGGACTTGATCACTTGACATCCCTTTATTCATCGATTTGCTCGAGTGGGTGCCAGTAACATTTCCATTTGACCCTATCATGTGTCATTGTAGCCCAATGGCATCTGGTTGCTTCAGGAATACAAAGAGCCTCAAACTGTTCATTCAGGGTCTTGACGAAGAAGTCTGACCATCTTGTAGGTGGACCGCCATGTGATCTTTTGACATCCCGTGGGATCCAGTCGGTAACAGCTCTAGTCCAGCGGTCATCTCCAAATAGCATTACATGTCCAGCCCATCTGATTTTCGGCCTTGGCAAACGCGAGACAGGGTCCCTGACTCTGGAACAGCGGCGGAGGTCAGAACTCCGGGATTCCTTCTCTCACTTGAGTGAGGCGTGATATTCCAAGCATAGCTCTTTCAATTCCTCTTTGGGAGACCCAAATAGCATTCTCATTCTGCTTTCGTAGCGCCCAGGTCTCTGGAGGCGTATGTTAATGCAAGGAGAACGGTGGAGTTAAAGAGATGTGCCCGGAGCTGGAGGTTCTTTGTCCTTTTAGTTACTTCTTTGATGCTCTTGAAGGCATTCCATACCGCTCTCTTCCTCCTTCACAGCTCGGGTTTTAGGTCGTTTATCATGTTGAGATCTCGACCTAGGTACACATAACTGCTGCATTTAGAGATGTTTGTTCCGTTGAATGAATGGGGCCTCTGGAACTAGTTCATTTTTCATTAACACTGTTTTGTTGAGATTCAGCTGTAGACCTATCTTTCCACATTCTCAAAGTCAGCCAGCATTTGTGCCGCTTGGCTAATGTTTGGTGTTATTAGAATGATGTCATCAGCGAAGCGGAGGTGGTGTAGTTGCCAACCATCTATCTTCACTCCCATTCCTCCCCATTGTAATTGTCCCATGACATTCTCGGGGGTGGCGCTGAAGAGTTTTGGTGAAATGGTATCATTGATGTCAAAAGAGGGGGTTCGGCAGGGTGTGGGGGATCATTTTGCAATAAAGTTGCTTATGATTTATTTTCAGCCCATTTGATTTGCGTACCTGTTTTATATGCCAGTGTGAATAGAAAAGCTTAAGGAGATTATATAAGTTGAGTCCTAAGTAGTTTGTCTTTTTGCAGAAAGTAGATTCTCAGTTGCTGCCGTTTTCATCCTCTTGATATTTTTGTTATGATTGTGCAGCTCTATTATTTGCAAATACTCTGGGGTCATTTATATTTTTAGTTTTGACCCACTTTCTTTTCTGAAGTTAGGATATTGCTGAGTTCACAGTGATTGAAATAATTTGCCATGAATTCTGTATAGATCAATTTGTAGTTCAGACTTGAAAATCTCTTTAGTTTTGGTTTTGGGGTCCTACCTGGAAGTTATCTGGGGGCTAATCCCAGCTCTGTGCTTGGGGGCTTTGGACCCAGCCTCTTCCAGGGAAAGCTTGTTAGTTGTGGAGCTGCAGCCGTTTAGGCCTTCCGTGTCTGTGACTGCTCTAAGTGGAGATGACACATAGGAATATCCATCCGTCCCTAATGTGTGGTACAGGGATTATCACTCACCTGGTTTGAATCCGTGGACCCTATTGTCTTGCTGCTGACCTTTTCTAGCCCAGAACTTTCTTGCTTTCGGCTACATGTCCATGCCTTGAGATACCTGTCTGTGCACACACTTCTTTCAGGGAGTGGTACCAATACTTCCCTACTTATCTGGAAACTTCCTTCCCCAACGTGGAATTCAAGCACTAGGTTGTTGAATGTGCTAAGGTGTTTGTCCTACCTGCCATCTAAATTAACACACAACGCCTGTATTTCTCAAACCAGCGGTCAGCGTCTCTCACTGTAAGAGGAAAGTACAGCTGCGTTCTACTCAGTTTTTTTATATCTCTTCTGCAGTAATTTTTAAAACATATTTTGTTATGCCTCAAGACTCACAGACATGGGGCAGAGCTGCTACTTGCTCTCCCCTGTGCCCAGCCGCTCACGAGGCGCCCAGGAGGGATGGCGGGTTCTAGCCCTGGCCTACCACCCCAGCAGAGCCTTGCAACAAGCCAGACGACCCCACTCCATGAGGGCCTCCATTTTCCACATCCGGACTTCTCTCGTCAGAAGTCCACCCAGCTGACCAGCCTATCACAGCCCGTCTCGCACGGCGCAAGCAGCCACGCGGTTCATCAATAATTGCTGGACTTAGAGATGACTACAAGAGTATGCTACCTGCACGGCAGAGCCTGGCAAGCTACCTGTGTTGTATTTGATATGCCAAATACCAGTAACAATTATAGACTTCATTCCCGGAATGATTGAGGCTCTTTATGTTCCTGGAGCAAGCAGATGCCCTTGGGCTCTACTAGCATGAGACGGGACATATGGAGATGTTACTGGGGCCCGCTCGAGCAAATCGATGATAAACAGGAAGACAGTGACAGTGACAGTGATATATATATATATATATATGTATATATATATACATATATATATATACATATATATATATATCCCGGAATCACTCCAGCGAAACTTGGGAGACAATATGAAATGCTGGGAATTGAATCTGGGTTGTTGTGTAAGGCAAGCCTCCCGACCCTATGTCCTATCTCTCTGAGGGCGCTGATTTTGTATTGAGGACTTTATTTATATTCTTTCCTTCATTCACCCACTTAATTCTTACTCTTTTATTTTGATTCTAGAGAAAAACATAAAACTTTTTGCCATGGCTCATGCATAGGGATGAAAGCAAAAAATAAAATTTACTCTGTGGAATAATCTCTTCATATTGGGCAGAGGAACCATTTCCATTGAGATGGCTTTGTTGTCCTGTTGAGCATTGCAACCCAAACCAAGCTTTACCGAGCTTCTGAACCTAATCCTGGTCTGGGTGGGTGCCCTCCCGTGGGGAACCCCGACAGCTCCCTGGATGATCCCGCTCGAATACCAACGAGCTTGGTGTGGCGTGCCTGGCCACGACACGGCAGCTCCAATGCCTTGGCTGCCTGTTTGCTCAGAGCTTTGTCCGGGCGGTCTGCGGCGTGCTGCCTCTGCAGCTGCTGTCTGGTGTCTGCATTCGGGCAGCTGCACTCAGGGTCACACACAGTCCGCCAGGTTTGAAGGTAACTGCAGGCAGCTGGGAAATCACAACTGTCAGGGAAGAAAGGCTGGGTCATGTTCACTGAAGGCTGAGAGGAACAGGACTGGAAACAGGAAAATGGGATGCTCAAGTTCAAAAGAACGTTTGATTTAAACTGGCATGTGGATAATTCCCAAAGAAGAGAGCCGTACTTTAGGAGCCCCCCTGCCCCCCAAAGGCAGTATTTATAGATATGCTGTCCTTTTGTGCCAAAAGTTTCTTTGGACTCTTCTATGCAACTTAGTACAGAAAAGCAAAGGAAGGGTAAAACCCCATTTCTCTTGTACTCTGAGGGAGGAAACTAGAGATTCGTGTAAACCAGAGTCAAAGCCCAACAATCTAGGCTCACATAAATGCTGAAGATAGAAGGGCCAAGACGAGTTTTATAGCTTTACTAAGATGATGACCGATGGATAATAATGTAAAACTAACTTGGTTCTCTGCTCTAGGGAAATTCACTCCCTGCAGTGAAAGCAGGTGAGAGGAAAGTTACTAAGAGATTAAAAAAAAATTACTCTATCCCAAAGGCTGCAGGAAATTGTACACATAGTACCTCCAGTGTTTTACAGATTTTTGTTGTTATTTTGGGGGGCATGGTTGGCAGTGCTCAGGGGCTTACTCCTGGTTCTCTACTTAGGGATCACTCATGGCGAGGCTTGGGGAACCAGGGTCGGTCCTATGCAAAGCAGATGTGAATTTCCCACTGTCAATTAAGGTGAAGAGGGGCCTGTTTCTTTCAGAACAGCTGCAGTGTGTTAGGAATCGGTGACTTTGAGTACTTCTAGGAAAAATGCTAAAAAAAATTGATGTTTAATCAAATAAAGTTTAAAAAAGATGTTTGCTCAGATGAAAACACAGATTTTCTCTAATTCAGCTGGTCATCTAAATTTTGGATATTGAGGAGATGAAGAAGGGCTGAGGGTAAGTTGAATCTGAGGGAAACCATGGGGACCGTAAGTCCTCCTGAGCTCTCAGGAGCAGTCTCAGCCCAGGCCGCCACCCAGGCCCCTGATGGGTTCTTTCACTGTTGATGTGGGCTAAGGTGCATTTATGGGTATGTGCGGGACACTGTCTGCTTGTCTAGAGAGCTAGTGCTCAGGTATTTCCTGCTGCTGGACTGGAAAATATAGACAAAAACATTATTTTAAAGTGTTATTGATCAAGTGATACAAGTTATTGATCATGGATGGGGAATGGAGGATTTCTGATGGATCAAATAATTGTATGCAGTTTTGTCATTACCGTTTATAACTAAGCAGGTTTCTTTGCTACTCTCTTCTTTTGGGGGTGGTGATGACTACCGGTTGCCATCAGGAGGCTGAGGGGCCCACCCTTGGTGACACTCTGCCGACTGGGCGAGGTGACTCGATGCTGAGGCGCCAGTGTTCGGGCCTCCTCAGCTGTGGTGCTGGGCTACAGCAGCTGCTCTGCCATTGCTGCCTCTCGCTGTCCTGTCTCCCTCCCTGCCCCAAGAATTTTTTTTTAATTTTTTTTTCTGATTTAATTTTATTTTATTATTCCCCCCCATATTATTACACCACTTTAGGCATACAATTGAAAGATGCTCATGTAGAGTTCTGGTTCTACAGTGTTCCAACACCCATCCCTCCACCCAAACCCATCTCCCATCACCAATGTCCCCACCTCCCTCCCCCCCCTCCCACACCTCAACTACTTGGCAGGTTCTGTATGTCATTTCTCTCCTCTTTATCTCTCCCTCCTACCAAACTTTCCCTACTCTTCGTGAAATGCAGTGCATTAAAAGACATCACTGTCTCCACTATTTTAATGGACCGTCGCGGCCGCTTGCGTGCCACGCAACCTGGGCTCGAACTGGTTTTGCTCTGTTAATCTGGTCGTGAGGCAGTTTCCCAGCGTCCGGACAGCGAAAATGGTGGCTAGTGTGATGGGCGAGTCTCATCCGGCTGCTTCCGGGACCCTCCCAGAGGTGACGGGCCCACTCCCAAAACCCGTCTGCCCTCCTGTGGGTCCCATATTCAGCTGGGCCCTGGGCGAGCCGAGTTCCAGCCTCCCGAGCCGCTTGTGAGTCTCTTCATACTATGACTGGCAGCCCGAGGGCAGCTCCTGGGCGGGGCCACCAGGCTCGACAAAATGGAGAGGGAATGGCCGAACCCTGACTCCATCTGGCGAATTCCCAGTGATTCCCGCTTCTGGGAGCCGCCTACCTGGGCTCAAACTGGCTTTGCTCTGTTAATCTGGTCGGTGAGGCAGTTTCCCAGCGTCCAGACAGCGAAAATGGTGGCTAGTGTGATGGGCGAAGTCTCATCCGGCTGCTTCCGGGACCCCCCAGAGGTGATGGGCCCACTCCCAAAACCCGTCTGCCCTCCTGTGGGTCCCCTCTTCAGCTGGGCCCAGGGCGAGCCGAGTTCCAGCCTCCCCAGCCCCCAAGAATTTGATAGTGTTCTGTCAGAGGACTCACACTTTGACCGTAACCTGCTAATTTTATCAGAGACTATGCTGATAAAAATTACAGGGATGGGGAAAGACAGCTTTGCCTCCATCCCATCCATCAGGGCTGCCACTTGAGAGTTATCTACCTGAAGAAGAGAACTTCCCCACTGCAGGAGGAAGCTCTAAGCCTGAGAGGGAGCAAATAGTTGATGATAATATTCCAGTTTGCCACAGGAGAGATCAGCTACCTGAAAATTCATTGCCTACTAAAAAAAAATCAGATAATAGGTTGGAATGATAGTACAGTAGGTAGAGTGCTTGTTTGCCACAACACGGCTGACTCAGGTTCAGTCTCCTGGTCTTCAGAACCTGCGGAGTAAGCCTCGAGCACTACCAGGTGTGACTCCAAAACAGAAACAAACCAAACACCAGATGCTGTGCAACTGCATGGAAGATTCATAGCTCAGTATAAGCACTTCACGGAGCTCATTATAGATGGGCAGAGGTTTGATTATAAATTATGCTTTAATCAGTGAATTACTCTGATAACTACTCTGGGCAAGAGGTTGGGGTTCAGACTGTGGGCTAGGGTCAGCATAGTGGAAGTTAGAGACAATGAAACAGTGAACTGCATCATGGAAATGAAGGCTGTTTTGTTTACAAAACAAAGATAAGTTGTATCTTATCACTGAGTTTTTGGTATTATGTGAAAGCTTGAGAAGGTAGAGATGATTTCCATGTCCTTTTCACGTGAGTCTTATAGGTTATATTAAGATGAGGCTAAGTTTGGAGTCAAGGTAGGATGACTTGCAGCAGAGTAGTAGTGAAGAAGGAAGGTAGAAAACAAAGTAGGTTGAAGAGCTCTCTAGAGGGGGTGGAATTGGCCGAGGACTCAGTGTCTACACTGTGTAGCAGGATAAATGAGTAGTTTAGAGCGATCCCAATGGTGACGTGGTGGAGGTTGTTGCTAAAATCACTAAGATTAGGAATCACTGTCTTCCGTTCATCATCGATTTGATCGAGCCGGGCCCCAGTAACATCTCCATATGTCCTGTCTCATGCTAGTAGAGCCCAAGGCATCTTTCTTGATCCAGGAACATAAAGAGCCTCAAACCATTCTGGAATGAGGTCTATAATTGTTACTGGTATTTGGCATATATATCAAATACAACACAGGTAGCTTGCCAGGCTCTGCCATGCAGGTAGCATACTCTTGTAGGAATACAAGATTAGGAATACAACAGAAAATAGAGCAAGATTAAAATTGAGACTTTTGTTGTTTTTTGTTTAGAATATGAATGAGACATTCAGATGAAATTGTGCGTCAGGCCAGCCATAGATGTTTGATCTTGCCCTAAACTGTCTGTTTGAGCCTATTTAGCACGTAATTGGTAGTTATACTACAAAAATGAATGAGATTGCCCAATGAAACTGTAAGATATGGAAGTTGCATAGAAACTCTAGGACTTTCAGAGGATGACCTGACGCCATTTGAGGTTTTAGAGGGAATATTGCCACAGGTGGTGACCAGGAGGAGCATGTTCAGGAGGGCGTGGTCCAAACTCTGAGCTGAGCATGTGACACTTGCTCTGGGGTGTCAGGAGTAAGACAATAGAATTTCAGTGGCATGCAAATGGGAGATGGGGTATTCAGAGGTTTTCAGGTGGGAAATGAGAAGTGCACCAACTTTTCAGAACTTGACTGAGAATTGGAGGCTAGGGACTGGAGGTCGTGGTATTTAATCACATTTACATTTGATACTAAATTAATATCACAAGATACTAAATCTATTACATTAATTCTTGCTCCCTCTTCTGTAAAGGTGAGATGCAAAGCTGTTGGGTTTGAGCTTCACAGATTGCCTGTGCTGTTGGCTTCAGTTAAAGGAGGAGTATCTCTATCTCTTAACCATGTCAAGTCTGCTTGCTCTTGCTGTATGGCACATCATACAGATTCAGCAGCTTAAAACAGTGTGCTTATAAACGATCTCAGTAAGCTGATAGGTCTTTCTGTAGTCAAATCTGGATATGGTGTGCTGCGTCCTATGCTTTATCTTTCACATCAGTCAAGTGTTGCTTGTGACTGAGGTCTGTTGCATCTGAAGATTTTACTGGGAAGGATCGACATCCCACCTTGCTTGCCAAATCTTATGTTGAAAAGATACATGGAGTCATAATACATAAACATAATACATAATGCACTGTTTGTGTGTACATAATACATTATGTACATAATAAAGTCATAATTCAAGTCTTGAATTTGGAAAGAGCCTTGCCAGTTAAACCTCTAAATTTCTGCCGACTGTTCCATGTGACTGAGAAAATGGTTGTGAAGAGCAAATTTCCCTACTCGAGTTTTTTTTTTTTTTTTTTAACATTTTATTATACCACCGTGAGATATACAATTACAACGTTGTTCACGCTTGGGGTTTCGGTCACAAAGTGTTCCAGCACCCGCCCTCCACCAGTGCCCCTCAACCACCACCCATGTCCCCAATTCCCTCCCCTTCCCCCTACTCGAGTTTTTAATAACATAAAATTAGGTGGCGTGATGTGATTGTTACTGTCTTGTTTCAGACATAAAAAGTATTTTATAGCTGGGTTGGAATGGGGCCCCGTTGAAAGGAGTACTCGAATCACCAGCTTCCTCTCGACTGTTACCCCAGAAATCATCCACTCAAGGTTGCGAATCCAAACATGTGGAGTGTGGGACCAATATCTAGATTAGAGGAAATTAGAGGAAGAGTTCAACCTAGAGCCCCACAGTAAAATCCAAGGCCCAGGAATATTCTGGACCCATTGGCAGCAGGGCACAGCAGCTCAGGGTCTGGGTTCTGGCTTCCTGCTTACTGTGACGGAGGCAAGTCATTTACCGTCTCTGCCTTAATTTACTCATTAGCAAATGGAGTCACTGATAGTTACAAAGAGTGAAGTGATTATGAAGTTTGGAACACTGCCATAGTACTTAACATCATCGTTGTCAACACTGTCATATGTTAACAGCCATCCATTGTGATGTTATTCTCATGTATTTAGTTTTATATACAGGGGAGAGAAAAGTGGATTATGGTCAGCTTCAGCTAAAATGTTTGAGCATGGGCCAGAGCAATAATAGCACAGTGGGTAGGGCGTTTGGCTTGTACAGCCTACCTGGGTTAATTTTTTTTTTGGGTCCTCTCTTTTTTTATGGTCCCTTGAGCACCATCAACAGTAATTCCTGATTGCAGAGCCAGAGTAACCCCCGAGCACCACTTGGTGTGAACCAAAAGGGAAAAAAAGATAAAAAGCAAGCGTTTGAGCACGTTTCACTTAATGAAGGGGAGGTTAAACCACAGTTCTTCAGCATATCTTTGTAAATACGGATGCCTTGTAGAGCTTTTGATTATGCATGATTTTAATTCTCAAGCATTGCCTTCTGTGACTTCTCTTAGACATTCAAAGGAATCAGATATGCAGTTTTAATTGCATTAATTTAATTTGCTGCTTCTAGTAATTTATGAATGGAACAGCTATCAGAATGTCTTCACAATGCTCCAGAGAATTGTGAGCGATTCACTACACTTTCAAGGTTCTCTCAGCATGTTTCTGGAATAACAGAGCCAGGAGAGTGAAGAGGAAGATCCTAGAAATAGTTTACCTCTCTGGCAGTTTTCTGTTGTATTTTCCCTTGATCACTTGAATCCCCGTTATTCATCGATTTGCTCGAGCGGGGCCAGTAGCATTTCCATTGGACCCTATCACGTGCCAATGTAGCCCAATGGCATCTGGTTGATTCAGGAATATGAAGAGCCCTCAAACCGTTCCTTCAGGGTCTTTACAAGGAAGTCTGACCATCTTGTAGGTGGGCGGCCACGTGATCTTTTGACATCTCGTGGGATCCAGTCAGTAATGGCTGTAGTCACAGCGGTTGTCTCCAAATCGCATTACATGTCCAGCCCATCTGATTTTCGATGCCTTGGCAAAAGAGACAGTGTCCCTGATTCTGGAATAGCGACGGAGGTCAGAACTTCGGATTCCTTCTCTCACTTGAGTGAGGCGTGATATTCAAGCATAGCTCTTCGATTCCTCTCTGGGAGACCCGAATAGCATACTCATCCTGCTTTCGTAGGGCCCAGGTCTCTGAGGCGTATGTTAATGCAGGGAGAACGGTGGAGTCAAAGATTTGTGCCCGGAGCCGGAGGTTCTCTGTCCTTTTAGCTATTTCTTCAATGCCTTTGAAGGCATTCTATGCCGCTCTCTTCCTCCTGCGCAGCTCAGGTTTTTAGGTCGTTCATTATGTTGATTTCTCGACCTAGGTACACATAACTGCTGCATTCATAGATGTTTGTTCCATTGAGAGTGAATGGGGCCTCAGGAACTAGTTCATTCTTCATGAGCATTGTTTTCTTTAGATTCATCTGTAGACTTATCTTTCCACATTCTCGGTCGAAGTCAGCCAGCATTTGTGCCGCTTGGCTAATGTTTGGTGTTATTAGAACGATGTCATCAGCGGCCCGGAGGTGGTGTAGTTGCCGACCATCTATCTTCACTCCCATTCCTTCCCATTCTAATTGTTGCATGATGTTCTCGAGGGTGGCACTGAAGAGTTTTGGTGAAATGGTATCACCCTGTCGAACCCCTCTTTTCACATTAATGATCACTTCTTTGTAGAATGGTGAGATCCTGGTGGTGAATCCGTAATACAGCTCCACGAAGGATCTTGATGTATTGGGTTTGAACACCCTGTTTGGCTAGGGCTTCGATGACTGCTTCAGTCTCTACAGAATCAAAGGCTTTCTGTAAATCAATGAACGTGAGACAGAGTGGCATCTATTGTATTTTCCCAAATTTCCAAAAAAGCCTTTGAACAAGTATGCAGTGTGACACTCAGCTGGTGAGATTTGGAGTCAGTCTGAAAAGTGTTAAGTTCACTGCCTTTTTGGAAAATGTCCTCTCTAGGAAAAATCATCTGTAAAACTAGAGGTAGAGATTGTTAAGTGTAAATGGATTTTGTGCCACAAAGGTAGAGATGAAATCATTTAGCTTCAGTTTTAGTAAAGGTCGGCAGGAAAGGATTGTTTTGGTGCATTATTTAGTGAATTGTCCTACACTGGCATGTACCTATGGCTGCATTCAGTTTGCTGGTAAAGTGGAAAGACTCTTCTCTTGATTATCGCATCTCATCGAGGAAACCTACGGGTGCCACAGATCTTTCTGACTAGGAGGGTAATGGGAGTCCAGACAGAAACACGCCATTGTTTGGGCCTATAGAAGAACGTGCCAACACTTCACATACAGAGCTCCAAGAGTCCTGTGCGTAGCAGTTACAGATTGGGGAATTCTCTTGTTTGTAGAGAGAATTTGTTTGTGCTGTCAGGTGTTGTGAGGCTCATGAGTCCACATGAGTGATAACCAGGATCGAGGTATGCCGCTGGGACCGAGGGGAGAGCAGGAGGCACGTGAGGCTGGGATGGATGATGGGATAATGGATGAACGGGTGACTGGGTCTGTGAAATCAGTTATTGTACCATGCTCGGTCTCCTCTGTGATAAGTGTGGTGACTTCATTCTTGATACTTTTGTTGCTCTTAATGTTTTATTATGCCTATACTTTCCTGATTTTTTGTCATCTCTTTTTATAGATAAAATTGTGTCATCATATGTAAATTATAGAAAATTTAATTCATTTTGCTTCCCTAATAATTTTGTTCCCAATTCCTTTGCTTCATGCTTTATCTTTTATTGGGGCTGTTATTAAGTAATGGCTGAGCTTGTCATATCATCTCTGTCTGCCAGGAAGCGCTGTGGTAAAGTTCTGCATCTGTCTGCCTTGTATCTGTGTTGGAACACGTGGAATCTGGCCAGATGGCCTTGCTGGGCATCATGGGAAGAGCTGGAGAAAGCAGGTCTTCATGGATAATCTGGGACTTTCTTGGGGCTGTCCTCTGGTTTCTTAGGAAGGTGAGAAGGTGCTGGAATATTTTTATAACTTGGACTTGGCATGGGTGGTTTTTGGTGACTTACTCTTCCTGTATATTTCAAGCTTTAGGTCCAGACAAACAACAAAAATGACTGGGATGTAATTTGAATGATCCGGAAACCCCCATCTGTGATTGGGATTCTGAAGTGTGAAATGTGGGATTCCATGATCTCTGCATCCCTGATAATCATAATCTTGGGGAAATTGCTCTTACCTCAAGATACCGTGTCTCAGCTCCAAAGCAGAGGCGAAGTTGAGCTGACTGCTGGGCTCCGTGTTCAGGCTGCAGCAGCCGGGCATCTCTCTGCATAGTCTCCCTGTCAAACCCCAGCTGACCGAGAACTGAGAGGCGTTCTGAATCACTGATTTGAAATTAGATGGACAGGGATTCTGAATTCTCATTGAACTCTTTTGAGTTCCATATTTGGCTGAAAAGCGTGTCATTGTTTACGAACTCAAAATCCTATCCTGTAGCATTGTCAGCCGGATTTGAGTGGGCCACGGCCACATGTATTACATGTTTCCTTATCTTAGTGGCACAGCCAGCCGAGTTGCTAGCTCTCCGTTACTGTTATCCAGCGACACCGGCCTCAGGACTGGACTTTAGACGCAGGATGAAGGCTGAGGATAGAGGAGGGGACGTAGTACCCTGACTGTGACCGCCTTCAGAGAAGACTCTCATGTTTTTCTGGTGTTTGGCTTCCCGAGGAAGGAAGTTTCTTCTTTAGGGTGGCTTTTCTGGTTTCATCTTTTGCTGCTCTTTCTTCCATGGGGAGCGTGCTCTGGCTGTGCTGCAGAGCAGTGGCACAATCATCTTCCACACCACACAGGCGTTCTATGCTGCCATCTCTTTATTATACCATGTGAGATACAGAGTTACAAGGCTGTTCATAATTCAACAATACATTGTTCCAGAGCCCATCTCTCCACCAGTGCCAATTCCCACCACCGAATTCCCAAACATGCCCACCCAAACCCTGTCTGCCCCTATTGCAGGCGCAGTTAACTTCTCTATCTCTTTGTCTATGTCCCTGTATTTCTCAATCTCTCTTCTGTTACACTCCGTGGCTTGTCCTATGGATACTAATAATGTATGATGTCTCTATCTGATAATTCAATAGTTCTTTAGCTGAAGGAAACCCAGCTTCCGCCTCAAAGCTTGGCGTGGTTTCCGGGCCTGTGCCTTCGTTCCTGTTCAGGTGCCCCTGGCTCTGTCTCTGGAGTCCTGACCAGGTGACCCAGAGCTTGCTGACTTGCTTTTAGTTTTGCTTTTCCAAGTATTTTCTTTTGACTGGCCTTGGTGTTTAGAAGAGTTAGGCTGCTTTTAGCGGGCACATAGTTTCTTGCCACTGTGTCTGTATTCAAAGGCTAGTTCTTGCTATCCCCGCAGAGGGGTCAGTGATGAGCTTCCCCCGTTATGGCGGCTTCTTCCCCTTGTCCTGGTCTTGTTAGTCATCTTATGTAGGCACAGTTCCTTAGAGCACATCCTGTTAGGATTTTTCTTTTCTTCTTTATTTTCAAGTCAATTTATCTCTGTTTTCTTTCCTTGGCCTATTAATGTTTGGATCAAGTCTTTCTTCCTACTCCACAGTTGTTTGTCTTACTAATAGCAAACACGAAATGTAGCCGTTATTCTAGTCTGGACATTGTATTCAAACCTGAGTAACTTTTAGCTAGATCTTCATGACAGTCTTTGCCCCTTGTTGCAGATGTGAAAGAGAATGGGTAAGTAACTACCCGTATCATCAAGTTAGTTAGTATGTGAACCACATACACAACTTTGTTATGGATTCTGTTTTTGGAAACACTGATTGTATGCCTTGTTCTTAGAGGCTTTGCTTTCTGGAATGTTCTTTCCATCAAGCCTGTGGTCCCCAGGATTAGTAGTAGCTTGTTTAATTGTCACCACGTAGGTGGTTGTGTTCGGGAGAGCACTGGCTTTAGAGTTAGAGCTGGGACTCAGGCTCCAGGTCTCGCCTGAGTGTGTGACTGGTTTAGCCTGCATACAGCTCCTGCTTCCTGTCTTCTTTTTTTTTTTTTTCTCACTGTCTTCCCATATATCATCGATTTTTTAAAAAAATTTTTTATTATACCACCGTGAAACATACAATTACAAAGGTGTTCATAATTGGTTCTTGGTAATACAGTATACCAGCACCCATCCCTCCACCAGTGCCCCATTTCCACCACCAATGTACCCCCCCTCCCATCCCCCAAGGCCGCCTTAATAGCAGGTACCCCAGTTTCCTCTCTTTCTCTCTCTCTCTCTCTTGTCTCTGCATCTCTCTCCCTCTTATTTTACACATTGTGGCTAGCCCTGCAGATATTTAGAGTTTATCACTTAAGTCTCTTTGTGTATATTCAGTGGTGAGTTTTAATCTGCCATTACCATTTCCCATATTTATTAAAACACTGGTATCTATTTATATCCTATTAATGAATGCAGTCATTCTATGTCTGTCCTTTTCCTTCTGACTAATTTCACTCCAGCATGATAGACTCCATGTCCATCCATTTGCAGGTAAATTTCATAATTTCATCCTTTCTGACAGCCGCATAGTATTCCATAGTGTAGATGAACCACAGTTTCTTTAGCCAGTCCTCTGTTCCCGGGCATTTAGGTTGTTTCCAGATTCTAGCTATAGTGAATAGCGCAGAGATGAGTAAAGAAGTACAGATAGTGTTTCTGCTATGTGTTTTTCGGTCTCTAGGGTATATTCCCAGGAGTGCTATTGCTGGATCAAATGGGAGCTCAATATCTAGCTTTCGGAGGAATGCCCATATTGTTTTTCCAAAAGGGCTGGACCAGTCGGCACTCCCACCCTGTCTTCTGATAGACGTTTGAGAGAGCTGAAAATGAGTTAGTAGCAGGATATTTGGCATGTAATAGACGTTCAGAAAAATGACAGTTGTTATCAATGTATCACTGTCTTCCCGAAATGAAAGGACTTTTAGGACATTGGTAGAGGTAATTGGGCACTCTGGTGGTATGGCGTTGGGTTGTGTAGCACAAAACTGATTAATGATATTGTAAATCATGGTACCTCAATAAATGTAGTATAAAAAAGTTGGGAATTGTTATAAACCTTGGAAATAGCTTAATTTGAATCTGACTTCACCTTTTGTTAGGTGGTACTCAAGAAACCATCCAAAGTGACTGCTGCGTCTTTCACCAGGCTGAAAGCTCACTTGACTTGTGATTCTCAGTTCTGAACAGAGTTTATGTGCTGCTCTCCACCTCCCTCTGTGACTTAACTGTAGGCAGTCCAGTCTTCTTTAGCGATGCTCTGTGTGATGCTTGCTGTTAATTCAGGCGCAGCTTTCTTTAGATAGTGTTTTTTGGTTGAATATTGAAAGAATATGGATACGTGCACTAAAGATGTTTTGCTGCAAGCAGCAGCTTATTTTGGAATAGTGTAAACTAACACTAAGGACAACCAGCCCCCGTCCCTCCTCCAAGTTTGTTGAAAAGTGGCAGGTGTCACCCTTTGGTGTCAGTGACTCAGTTCTTTTAGGGAAGTAAATGCAAGTAATCTTTTCGTCCAGGAAGAGCTTTGGAATCGTAATTCCGTGATTACTAGCCATTGTCAGATTAAATGAATGATTAAAAATAGCGGAACTCTTTGAGAGACAATTCTTTAAAAATTCTCGAGGTTTATTTTCTGTCTGCTTCTGAGAGCTTCCTGAGCACGGCTGAGCTGTGCTCAGTCTACTTATAGTATAGTTATAGTAAGAGACTCCTTGTATTTATTTCTATAGTACTTTGTGTTCTGGGGAATAGAATATTTTATTTTTCCTCCCCTGCCCTGGAGTGTTTTCTTATTTGTTTTAATGTCCACAGAAGCATCACGAGGAATTCAGCCTGGTATGAGGCTGCCTCAGTCACCACTGTCAGGTGGCGACCAGAACCCACTTCTGCATTTCTCAGTGATGTAACTGAGAACCAGGATGTATGTCTCCAGATGTGCCCACTCCGGCACCTAATTGTCACAGAATTCATCCGTTAAAGCGTGTGTTTCAATTTGCTTGATCTTGCAGCAGTCCCTTTGCTGAGAGCCTGCTTGCTTTTAGCTGTAATCTAGAGAAGTGACTAAACCACATTGTCACCTGACTGCAGCTACTTGGGAAGGGTTAAGTAGAAACGCCTGGTACCCTACTGGTGTGCAAACTATCACAGTAGAGCTATCATTGCTGCTAATGATATTGGCCCCCCCACTCCCCCAACAATAACCACAACCACCATTTTTCTTCTCGCTGTGAAGAGATCCTAATTTGGTTGCTTATGCTCCAGAAGGGGCTGTGGAGACCCCAGTTCTGCTTTGTGTACTTGTGGTCTGACCTCCTAGGACCCGGGTCCCACAAACTGCCTCAGGGCTATCAGCCATCATGCAGAGACTCAGACACACCTGGGAGAGCTACCATCCCCGCTCTCCCCAAGTCAGACTAGTGGAACATCAAGCGAGTGGATCCAATCATGTTCTAGAAACTCATAAATTCAAGAACATAAGAAGTCAGAAAAACTCGCAGAACACAACCACAGTCACCCTTTGTTCCGACTCCACAGCTGGACACAGACTGACCCAAGAGAGGCTGAATTCAGGCGCTCCTCGGCATGCGGTACTCAGCGACTACGCCAGTCAGGTTTTCAGGGAGCCTGGACTGGGGCCACCTCCCCCACCTCGGCTCCCTCCACAAAGGCCTGGTGGCCCCGCTCAGAACTGCTGCTGGGACTCTCGGCCCG
>JAJIBD010006271.1:0-152080 GCA_021461705.1 Cryptotis parvus | reverse complement strand
TAAGTTTTGGACACACTTTGTCTATCCTTGCCTGAAATTATTTTGGCTTCCTCTGCAGAGCACATTTGCCGATTCCAATACAGGTCTTTGCTGCCGCCGTCTGGTTACTCTTGGAATGATAAACTGTGCTGTTCTGGCTTCATTTTCATTTTTATGTTATTGTCTTCACTGAAATAAATCCTTTCCCATAAAAAATTTTTCAGTGGGGGCTGGAGCGATAGCACAGCAGATAGGGCGTTTGCCTTGTATGCGGCGCCGACCCGGGTCAACCCCCAGCATCCCATATGGACTCCTGAGCACAGCCAGGAGTAACCCGGAGCGGAGCCAGGAGTAATACCTGAGCGTTGCCGGTGTGACCCAAAAAAGAAAAAAAAAAATTAAAAAATTTCTCAGAGAGGCTTTGGGCTTCAAAATTCCAGATCAGAAGACACCAATATAATTTATACCTCTCTGAGTTTTTTTTTCTAGTGAGCTTACCCATTTCCTATATCAATTAAAAGTTTATATCCTCTGTTTTAACTATTGTGTTGTGTGTGAACTATTTAAGAAAAATGTTTTTTTTTTTGTTTATCAATTCTTTTTTTTTAAGTATTTTATTATACCTAGCAGGATGAGAATGCTATTCGGGTCTCCCAGAGAGGCATCGAAAGAGCTATGCTTGGAATATCACGCCTCACTCAAGTGAGAGAAGGGAATCCGGAGTTCTGACCTCCGTCGCTATTCCAGAATCAGGGACGCTGTCTCGTTTGCCAAGGCATCGAAAATCAGATGGGCTGGACATGTAATGCGATTTGGAGACAACCGCTGGACTAGAGCCGTTACCGATTGGATCCCACGGGATGTCAAAAGATCACGTGGCCGCCCACCTACAAGATGGTCAGACTTCCTTGTTAAGACCCTGAAGGAACGGTTTGAGGCTCTTCATATTCCTGAATCAACCAGATGCCATTGGGCTACATTGGCACATGATAGGGTCCAATGGAAATGTTACTGGCGCCCGCTCGAGCAAATCGATGAATAACGGGATTCAAGTGATCAAGTGAAGTGATTTTATTATACCACCGTGAGATATACAAATAAAAAGATATACAATTAAAAAGTTCATGTTTGGTGACAACCTTTTAATGTATGTTCTGTAATCCATAGTCTGGAAGGGAAGGAAAAGAGAAAGAGAGAAAAGGAAAGAAATAAAGAACCTGCCATGGAGCAGGGCTGGGGAAGGGGGGGAACGGGGATGTTGTTGGTGGGAGATGGGCCTGGTGGAGGGGACGGGTGCTGAAACACTGTATGACCAAAACCCAAACATGAACTTTTAATTGTATATCTTTTTATTTGTATATCTCACGGTGGTATAATAAAATACTTTAAAAAAAAAAGTTCATGTTTGGGTTTTGGTCATACAGTGTTCCAGCACCCGTCCCTCCACCAGTGCCCATCTCCCACCACCAACATCCCCGGTTCCCTCCCCCCTCCCCCAGCCCCCACCTCCATGGCAGGTTCTTTATTTCTTTCCCTTTCTCTCTCTTTCTAAGAAAAATGTTTTTCTTAAGGTAATTTGGTCAAATATTGCTGTAATTAAAATGGAAGGAAGTTTTTTCCTGGGTCATTTCTTTTGAAACGAAGAAATCAGAGCTCATTAGAGTTGGAAGACCTGGATTTGTATTCAGGATTTTGCCCTTTCTTCTGAGGGAAGAGATGGTGCTGAGGATCCGCAAAGCAATGGAAGTAAAATAGCTGGACAGTAGGTGTTTTAGGTTCAGCAAAATCTGGGACTGCGCCCCCTGTCGACTATACTGTTCTTGACGCTTCACACCTCCCTATAGACAAAGACAGTACGGTGGGCATCTGTGATTCTCTCTTCCTCTTTGCTCAGTTGTGTATAGTACAGGGGGAAACCTGTACTTTGTTTTATTTTTTATTTTGCTTTATTTTTCACTCTGTTGGGGTGGATCCCAGGGGCCTCACTCATGTAAGACAAATGCTCCGCCAGAGAACCATGTTCCTGGCCCTCCTTAGAATTATGTTAAAGAATCAGGGAAGCATTTGTGTTTAAAAGGCAAAAACAAAAACCTTGGGGTTGAAGAACAAGTTGGCACGTCTTTGTGAAGATTTGCTCTGCACCCTCTCTGAATGCTGGGTTTCCTTGGCATGATCTTTCTGAATGCTGGGTTTCCTTGGCGTGATCTTTTCCTCCTTTGACCCAGGACCACTCATAGATCACCACCAGTTCAGGCTGTGGGACCCTAGGGAAGGCCTCATCCTATGAGGAAGGTCAGAGGTGGGGCCTCAGAGGACAAATGTGATTAATGCATGGGTCAGTCAGGGTTCTCCAGCTAGAGAATAAATACAATGTGTATATACACAGAGCCAAAAAGAAACTCATTTAAGAAATTGGCTCATGTGACCATGACGGTGTTGTTTAGAATCTTGTTCTTTGTCTTTGGTCCTGAGATCGGTGGGCAAGCCTGAACTCTGCAGGGCAAGCAGGCAGACTGAGGCTAAGGCAGAGCATTCTGAAGCCTGAGTCCAAAATGGGCCTGAGAGGGGGTTCTTTCTTCCTAGAATAGCCTGGACTTTCTCTCTCAAGTCTTCAACTGATTGCTTACATGACAAAAAGTCATTTGCCCCCCCTCCTAAGACTACTGATATAAATGTCAATCTTGTTTTTAAAAACATCTTGTCTACAGATGTTTGATCAGACATCAGCAAAGTATCCTAGCCAAGTGGGACACATACAATAAACTATCACAATGGTCCGTGAGGAAGTCAATCCCCCAAATGTGACTGTCAGGAAGTGGAGAAATAGTACAGGGGGCTTGAGGTGCTTTTCTTGCATGCAAGTTGATCTGGGTTTGAACCACAGCACTGCGCATGGTCCCCTAAGCCCTACCAGGAGTGATTCCTGAGCTCAGAGCCAGGAATGAACCATGAGCACCATCAGGTGTGGCCCCCAAAACAAAAAACAAGATGTGTGAAATGTTGCAGTCAGATTAGAATAAGGAAGTAGGGACTTCATTTGTCTTGACCTGAGAGTTTCTCTGACCTTAACTAACAAGCAGGAGCAAATGCAAAAGTCAACAAAAATGTGTTATATCATCTCTTCCCACAGTGTCTCCATTGGGTGGAATTGATAACACTTACTGAGGAGTTCGGAAATTGATGGTACCATTCATGACCTCTTGCCCTGTTCAGCTGTGTCTGCTGTGGGAAGGATACACCACTGCCCCCTTGAGTGGCCAATGGAGCTTCTATCTCAGGCTTTCTTGTGCTTGCATATCTTGCATTTGTGCCCCTAGAAAGTTTTATCTGGTTGCTGCTTGGTCTCAACTGGAGCCACCCCCTAAACTAAGCTTAGCTAAGCCTCAGGCACCTACCTTCTAGAGTGGGCAATAAATGTTTCTTGCAGTAAGCCCAGAACTGAGGGTGCTGTAAGCCTGGAACTGAGGGTCTTTGTGTGCAGAGTGACTGTGGAGGAGGTGACAGTGCTAACCCCTGCCCTCAGCTGGTGATTGTAGGGAAGATGGGAAACACCGTGACTCACTGACAGAGCCCTAGGTGTCTCTGGCTCTGCCTTGGATCTTAGTCACGCCTCTCAGGAGCTTGGGAATGAGCTCTTTGCCATGGAACATTCTGGTACATATTGGATTAAATTGGCTAAGGAGGTAAAACCTACTGAATCTCTGCTGACTTTCAGTGTGCTTTTTCTACCAAGAGGAAGGAGAATAGAAATTTCTGAGAGCCCAGAGGTAAGCCCTCAGCTGTATCGACATTTTAGTGACAAAAGAGCTGCTTGAAGTGGGACAAGGGATGCCTCTTCTACAAGTGGTTCTGGGAAGACTGGTTAACTGCTGGCGGGGAGCAGGGGGCAAGGAATCAGGGCCCCTATCGCATCATACACAAAAAGCTAATTAACAATGAATCAAATAATTCATAAATCAATAAAGTATATTGAGGGAAAACATGCAGAATCCTTCCTGATACTGACTTCAGAAGTATCTATAGTGAATTGATAACTTTGACTAAGATAACAGAAGCAATAATAAATACAGGATTTTTTATATGTAAATAAATCGGGCAAAGAAGTTTCTGTACTATGAGAGGATCTATGGCTGACACAAAAGACTGGTGATGGTGGGGAGAGATATTCACCCACTATATATCTGACAAAGGGTTATATAAAGTATTCACAGCAACAGCAAAAAACCTGGCAACTCCATCAAAAAATGGAGAGAGATGAACAGATGTTTTCCACAATAAGACATCTGGATGACTAACGAGGCATATGAAAAAGCGCTCAGCATCACTGACTATTAGGGAAAATGCAAATCAAAATGACAATGAGCTATTGCCTCACACCTGTGAGAATGACTCACTTCAAAAGGTACTAAGACAACCAGAACTACCAGGAATGTGGTGAAAAAGGAACCATCATTTACCATTGGTAGGACTATTGTCTGGCTCAATCCTTATGAAAAAAGCATGGATGCTTCTCAAGATTAGTGTTAGCAATTCCAAGCCTTGCCATCTTCCCAATAACATTAAAACATTAACTTGAAAAGATATTTGCACTTCTATGGTTATTACTTACAGTAACCAAAGTGTGAAAGCAATATGAGTGAGCAATGACAGATGAGTGAATAAGGAATATGGTGGTGTATGTTTATGTGCAATGAGAGACTTGCTCAGCTATGAGTAAAGGTGAAATCCTGCAGTTCTCTGTAACTTGGATAGAACTAGCCCAATGGGTCCATTGTGAGATTGAATAATCCTCATTACCTTTCTTCTAAGAATATATTTCTGTACCATATTTAGGAAATTAACAGGCCATATACAATAAATTTTTCAATGTAGCTTAGGACAGGGTCGAACAGTTGTGAAAATTTGAAATAATTGTTCGGGGCCGGAGTGATAGCATAGCGGGTAGGGCATTTGCCTTGCATGCATCCAACCCGGGTTTGTTTCCTGGCATCCCATATGGTCCCCCAAGCACTGCCAGGAATAATTCCTGAGTAAAAAGCCAGGAGTAATCCCTGAGCATCAACGGGTGTGACCCCAAAAGCAAAAAATAAATAAATAGAGATAGATAGAAGAAGATAGATAGATAGATAGATAGATAGATAGATAGATAGATAGAAATAAAAAAATAAATAAATAGTCTATAGTTGCAATGGTGGTGGGTTTGAGGTTGAGTATTGAATGTTTGTAAAAAATTAACATGAGAGACTCACAAACATGGGGCAGAGCTGCTACCCGGCCTCCCTGTGTTCAGCCGCTCATGGGGCACCCGGAGGGATGGCGGGTTCTAGCCTTGGGCCACCACCCCAGCAGAGCCTCGCAATAAGCCAGGCGACCCCCCACTCTGAGGGCCTCCATTTTCCACATCCGGACTTCTCTCTCGTCTGAACTCCACCCAGCAGACCAGCCTATCACAGCCTGGATGTCTACAAGAATATGCTACCCCGCAGGGCAGAGCCTGGCAAGCTACCCGTGTTGTATTTGATATGCCAAATACCAGTAACAATTATAGACCTCATTCCCATGACCTGATGGAATGGTTTGAGGCTCTTTATGTTCCTGGAGCAAGCAGGTGCCCTTGGGCTCTACTTGCATGAGACAGGACATATGGAGATGCTACTGGTGCCTGCTCGATCAAATCGATGAGGAACGGAAGACAGTGATTATTATTATTATTATTATTATTTATTTATTATTATTATTATTATTAATTCATTATTATTTTGGATTTTTGGCCACACCTGGCTGTGCTCAGGGTTTACTCCCTGGCTCTGTGCTCAGGAATAACTCCTGGTGGAACTTGGGGGATCAAAAAGGGTACTGGGGAGCTAGAGCAATAGTTTAGAGTGGGGGTGTGTTTGCCTTGCATGTGGCTGACCCAGGTTCGATCCCCAGCATCCCATGTGGGTCCTTGAGCACTGCCAGGAGTAATTCTTGAGTGCAGAACAAGGAGTAACCCCTGAGCATCACTGGGTATGACCCCAAAAAACCGAAACAAAACAAATCATAAGGGGTGCTGGGGACTGGGTTCCAGTGGTCCGCATGCAAAGACAAGTACCTTACCCATAGTACTATCTCTCCTGCCCAAGAGGAACATATGTTTTAACTTAGCTTTAGCAATCTTTTGCTGCTATGGTTTTCATTTTATATCATTTTCAGGCCAATTTACTCTTGGTTATAAATTATTCTCCTGTATTTCTCTTCTGAGTTTTGAGGTTTATTTTACATTTAGGTTATTTTGTTTGTATTGCCCTTAATCCACTTGAAAATTGTCCCTATTATAGGATATGTGGTAGGAAATAATTTCATTTTTTTCCTTCTAAGTGGGTGGAGCTGCCCCTCGAGGTGTTGAAGTTGTGGCTGCAGCTGCGGTACCGGGATGCGCCCGCAGGTGGCAGACAGCAGACAGGCTTGTCGACACCCAGGGCTCTGCCCCGTGGGCCCTGGATGGTTGATGGTCTGACATAGAAAAAGACTGGGCCCTCTGGGATGATCCCAGAGCCATGGCAGAGCCTAACAAGCTATCCGTGGTGTATTTCGATATGCCAAAAAACAGTAACAATAATGGACCTCATTCCCAAAGAACGGGGACATTACTGGTGCCCGCTGGAGCAAATCGATGAACAATGGGAAGACAAATTACAAATGCTAAATTAAAAAAAGAAAGTTCCAAGTAGAATATAGCTGTGTCTATTTCTTATGTTTCTTATGGTTTTATTTTCTATAGTTAGTCTTTTAGAGTCATATACCATTTTACCTCTTGATAAATCAAGCTTTTAAATTTATTGTTTTTTTATTGTTGTGGGGACCACACCCAGCAGTTCTTGGGGAGCCATGCAGTGCTAGGAATTGAACAGGAGCTTGCACATGCAAAGCATATATCCTCCTACTGGAGATACACATCTACCCTCCAAATGGACGCCATTGTCTTTTATAAAAATGACCTATTCATGTCCCCTGATAAATTGGAGTCATTTTGATTTTGGTAGAGTCACTGCAATTTTCTTTTTCTAAAATATTTAATTTACTTCATTTAAACTGTAATTTATAAACTTGTTCACAATACAGTTGTCACAAATATAAATGTTGCAGTTTTTTAATCAGTGTTAGCATGGTATAGTTTTCTTTGGCTATGATTTTTAGTCTATTTATGTCTTCATATTTTAACTAAAGTAGCATTTAAGGCAGTATATAGTGTTAATTTTTGTTTGGCAACCTACCTATCTTTATTTTAAATTGGGTATGCAGTTTCAATATAATTTGCATATCTAATGCACATTTAATATAATATTTATAGGTCATTTATAGTTTGTTTTTTAAGTAAACTTTATGTGCTTTGTTTCCATTAGTACTTTTTATACTTCCTTTGGACTGAATGGTTTTTAATAGTCTATTTGACCTTCTCTACTGACACACTATCTCTTCATTTTATTATGTTAGTAGTTAATTTAAGGCTTAAAGTCTGTATTTTTAGCTCATCGTGAATAGCTTCAGGTGATTTTCAACTTTTCCACCTAGAGCAGTGTTTTCAGTGGTATCATTTTTGTTCTCTAGAGGACAGTTGATGTCTTAAGATCAGGGGCCCCTTTCAGGGGCTGGAGACATAGTACTGAGGGTAGGGTTCGATCCCTGGCATCCCATATGGTCGCCAGAGCACTGCCAGGAGTAATTCCTGAGAGCAGAGCCAGGAATAACCTCTTGAGCACAGCCATGTGTTACTCAAAAAAATGGACAACAAACAAAAATAAATAAAAATAAAGTGTTTTCCTTTATTAAGACACTGTATTTACAAATTTCCTCACAGTACTGTTGTCACAAGCACTCATTGTTCAACACCCCTTCCACCACCAGTGCGCCCTTACTGCCACCAAAGACCACCAACACCTGCCCACTCCCTATACCTTCGCCATCTCCCCAGCTGGCTGCAACCACATTGATCATTGCAACATATATATGGGAGAGGTCCTGGCTAGGACCTGATTCTAAACTGGGTTAATGTGTTAGCCTGGAGCTCCATCATGCCTCAGGAAGGAGCTGCAGCACCGGTGTGTCCGGTCATTCTCTCCGGCATTACTGATCTGTCCCGGTGCATGGTCTGTTGAAAATGGCACCTGCAGAGCTCGTAATCATGCTCAGTGGGTCATTGTAGGTGGGGAATGAGAGGAGGGGGGCCTCAATCCCCACTCCAAGCCGGGCTGTAGGGCCCATAGCAATCCACAGCAACCCACGTGTCTGCTGGCCTTAGATGCAGTGATGAAACTGGCCAGGGATGGAGCCAGATTTCCCCTCTTGAAAAACTACTTTTAGAAAAGATCAGGGGAAGATGACTAGATACTGCTGAAAACACAGGAAAACTTCATAGAAAACATCACTTTGAACATTACCCGACACCCAAATGTCAGTAGTGGTGTAGTTGAGAAACCCTGGTAAGGATTAAAATCTTTATACAATGATGGAATTACTGAGAGTCACTTTGTGTAATTGTTACACATGTCATAAACTAATAATACACTTTCATCACTTGATCACTTGATCACTTGAATCCCGTTATTCATCAATTTGCTCGAGTGGGTGTCAGTAACATTTCCATTGGACCCTATCACGTGCCAATGTAGCCCAATGGCATCTGGTTGATTCAGGAATATGAAGAGCCTCAAACCGTTCCTTCAGGGTCTTTACAAGGAAGTCTGACCATCTTGTAGGTGGGCGGCCACGTGATCTTTTGACATCCCGTGGGATCCAGCCGGTAATGGCTCTAGTCCAGCGGTTGTCTCCAAATCGCATTACATGTCCAGCCCATCTGATTTTTTGAAGCCTTGGCAAACGAGACAGTGTCCCTGATTCTGGAATAGTGACGGAGGTCAGAACTCTGGATTCCTTCTCTTGCTTGAGTGAGGCATGATATTCCAAGCATAGCTCTTTCTATTCCTCTCTGGGAGACCGACTAGCATTCTCATCCTGCTTTCGTAGGTGTATTTGGTGTTATTAGAATAATGTCATCAGCGAAGCGGAGGTGGTGTAGTTGCCGACCATCTATCTTCACTCCCATTCCTTCCCATTCTAATTGTTGCATGATGTTCTTGAGGGTGGCGCTGAAGAGTTTTGGTGAGATGGTATCACCCTGTCGAACCCCTCTTTTTCACATTAATGATCACTTCTTTGTAGAATGGTGAGATCCTGGTGGTGAATCCGTAATACAGCTCACGAAGGATCTTGATGTACTGGGTTTGAACACCCTGTTTGGCTAGGGCTTCGATGACTGCTTCAGTCTCCACAGAATCAAAGGCTTTCTGTAAATCAATGAACGTGAGACAGAGCGGCATCTTGTACTCCCCTACAAACCTCGATGAGCTTGGTTACTGTGTGGATATGGTTGATTGTGCTGAATCCTTTCTGGAAGCCTGCTTGCTCGCATGGTTGTCCTTCATCTAGTGTTCTGCTAATCCTGTTCAGGATGACTCGTGTAAACAGCTTGTAGATGACGGACAACAGGCAGATGGGGCGATAGTTGCCGATGTCGTGAATGTCTCCTTCTTGAACAGTAGAACAGTAGAACTGTCCTGCTGGTTTTCCATTGGGAGGGCACCTTGCATTCGGACAGGTAGCGTGTGAAGAGCCGAGCTAGTGTATTGATGAGTACCGACGGCAGATTCTTCAGGTGTTTGGGTCTCACTTTGTCTGGGCCTGGTGCTCTTGCCTTCTTTTACCGACGAGATGGCATGTCGGATTTCAGAAGGGAGAACATTGGGAATGACATACCATCCTGTGGAATTTGGTATGTGGGCAGGTGGATGTGGCTATTAAAGAGATTTGAGTAGAAGTCATGGATAATCTTCTCCATTGCCTTTCTGGAAGATGTGATAGATTCATCAGGGGCGTCGGAGGGCAGTCATCTTGGTCTTATAGTTGGCGAAGGACAGGCGGGTGGTGCGAATGCTTTTCCTGGCTTCTGCTGCATCTTCCAGTATTTCTGTTCTTCTGTCTTTGAGGTCTTCTTTTATCGAATCTCTGCACCGCTTTAGCAAGCTTGGACGTTAGCATTTGGTCTCCTGAGGCTCGTGCCTTGCCACATTGGCAAATGAGCTCGAGAGTTTCTGAAGACAAGCGTCCTTTTGTGTCTTTCTCTCTCTCGGCATTCTTCGCACAATCATGGAGGTGCTGAACCAGTCGGGTTGTATTCTTTCATCGATGTCAATGATGGTATTTTCCCATGTTGCTGCAATGGTGCCACACTTTCATCATTAACATTTAATCTATTTGGGGGAACAGGAATATGGCTCAGGGCTGGAGCACATGTTTTGCACACAGGAGTGCTGGCTTCAATCCCTGGCACCACATGGCAGGTCCTCCAAACACACAAACACTTCAGGGAGCAACTGCCAAGCACAAAGCTGGGAGTAGCCCAGGTATGGCCTTTCTTGCACTCCCCCAAAGAATAAGACAAACCCTATTTATGTCATTTTTTTTCTTTGTTTGGGGAGCCATTTCTGTTGGTACTTTAGGGTTGCTTCCACTGGTGCCAGGGCCCATGTGGTGTCAGGGACTAAATCCAGACCTTCTATATGTAGAGCATGCGTGTAGTCCACTAGTATTTTAAAACAACTTAAGAAATGAAAAGGGTTTTTTTATTTGCTTTTAGGTTCACCCTTGGCCACACTCAGGTTTACTCAGGGCTCACTCATGGCAGTGCTCATGCAGTGTCATGTTTCAAACCCAGGTCAGTCACATACAAGGCTGGAACACTGTATGACTGATCATACAATCATGAACCGCTTTGCAACTGTAAATAAGTACACCCCTAACTGCTGTGCTTATTTATCTGGTTCTGAAAAAATGTTTTCCAAGGTGTCAGGGAAAGGCTCTGTGTCTAAAGCATCTTTTGCTAGCATGAGGCTTCTAGTTGACATATGACTGAACATGTGAAGCACCATGCTGGCACACTAGGGAATGGTGCCTTATACACTTGGCCACTCTGCTGGCTGGGGTGTGTACTTATTTAGTTGTGCACATATATTCACACCTACACCCACCAGGGCCACACCTCTGGCTGTGGTGCTCCTACATTTTTAAAGTTGTAGGACACACACACATACATACACGCATGTGCACATGCACACACACAAACACACACGTGTATGCACACACATCTACCAATGGTATTGCTAGAAATTGCCTGTAGAAGCGATCATAGAGTACAGTTGCCTGGTTCAAACAACAGAATTGTCCCTGGTGATCACAACAATTCAACAAAGGGATGGGGGCGGAGATAAAAAAGAATACTTGCATATACTTGCTCATGCAGTGATAATTTCTAAATTCTTTGCTCCTTTGCTTTGACCAAAAATTTTCCCTAGTTATCAGGACTTTATTTAGAGACTTTATACTTATTCAAGTTAAAGAATATGCCCCATTTAATTTTATTAATTTTATTTTTAAAATTTTATTATATCACAATGTATTAGCTCTAGAATTACCACAGTTATCCAAGTAATCTGAGACTTGCAGACATGGGGCAGAGCTGCTACTGGCTCTCCCTGTGACCAGCCGCTTACGAGGTGCCCGGGAGGGATGGTGGGTTCTAGCCCTGGCCCACCATCGCAGCAGAGCCTCGCAACAAGCCAGACGACCCCCCCACTCCATGAGGGCCTCCGTTTTCCCCACATCCGGACTTCTCTCTCGTCAGACCTCCACCCAGCAGACCAGCCTATCAGCGCCACAAGGGAACCAGATGCAAGGCCTATTGAGGCCGAGAGGTTCATCAATAAATGCTGGACTTAGAGATGCCTACAAGAGTATGCTACCTGCACGGCAGAGCCTGGCAAGCTACCCGTGTTGTATTTGATATATATGCCAAATACCAGTAACAATTATAGACTCATTCCGGAATGGATTGAGGCTCTTTATGTTCCTGGAGCAAGCAGATGCCTTGGGCTCTACTAGCATGAGACAGGACATATGGAGATGTTACTGGGGCCCGCTCGAGCAAATCAATGATGAACGGGAAGACAGTGAATGTCCCTCCTTAGCCCTAACCTGCCTCTGTGGTGGGCACTTTTCTCTCTCTCTCTCTCTCTCTCTCTTTTCTCCTCTCTCTCCTTTCTTTTGCGCATTGTGGCTTGCAATACATACATTTAGGGTATGCCCCATTTTATTTTATGTAATTTATTTTTTAGTTCTCTAAAATTTTATTTTAATTTTTTTGTAATATTTTATTATACCGCCATGAGATATATGAGGTAAACAAAGAAGAAATAGCCAAAGGACAAAAAGAACCTCCGGCTCCGGGCACATCTCTTCGACTCCACCGTTCTCCCAGCGTTAACATACGCCCCAGAGACCTGGGCCCCACGAAAGCAGGGATGAGAATGCTATTCGGGTCTCCCAGAGAGGGAATCGAAAGAGCTATGTTTGGAATATCACGCCTCACTCAAGTGAGAGAAGAAATCGGGAGCTCCGACCCGCCATCGCTATTCCAGAGTCAGGGATGCTGTCTCGTTTGCCAAGGCATCGAAAATCAGATGGGCTGGACATGTAATGCGATTTGGAGACAACTGCTGGACTAGAGCCATAACCGACTGGATCCCACGGAATGTCAAAAAATCACGTGGCCGCCCACCTACAAGATGATCAGACTTCCTTGTCAAGACCCTGAAGGAACAGGTTTGAGGCTCTTCGTATTCCTGAATCAACCAGGTGCCATTGGGCTACATTGGCACGTGATAGGGCCCAATGGAAATGTTACTGGCGCCCGCTCGAGCAAATCGATGAAAAAACGGGATTCAAGTGAAGTGATCAAGTGACCACCATGAGATATACAATTAAAAGACGTTCATTTTTGGTTTTCAGTCATACAGTGTTCCAGCACCATCCCTTGGGTATGCCCCCATTTTAAATGGCAAAGTCCCACACTGAAAACTGATAGCACATATGCCACCGTGCTTGTTCAACAGGTGATGTTACTTATAAACTCACAGCAAATGTCTCTGACACAGGAGCTCATTTGCTCTCATATGTTTTGAATACTAAGCATGGAATTGAAATATGAAATTCATTCTAGTGCAAAATCCTATAACCAAGATGTGTTTTTGTCATCAGTCAACTTAAGACCCTTAGGGCTGTTCTAGTTTTCTCCCTGTGTTATTTTACTTCGGTTTTAACATTCATTACTTTGCAGCTCTAGTTACAATGATGAATTCTTTCAGCTCTTATGTGTAATAAAAAGTCTCAATTTCAGCCGTGTTTTGAAAGAGAGTGAACAGAGAAATTATTTGGTTTTTTTTCCAGTAACTTAAAGATGCTGCTTTGCTGTGCTCCCACTTGCATCTTTTTCATGGGAGGACCACACCCGGCAGTGCTCAGGGCATAGTCCTGGCTCTGCACTCAGGGATCACTCCTGATTAATTTGGGAGACTATATGGGATGCCAGGGATCGAACCATGGAGTCAGCCACTGTGCAAGGCAAACACTCTACTCACTGTACTATGGCTCCAGTCTCCCACTGCATTTTTTCTAAGTGGAAATCATTATTATCCTTATCTTTGTTCCTTTCTACACATCATGTCATTTCCCTCTGGGTGCTTTTAAGGTTTTCTCTTTATCACTGGTTTTAAGCAAATTGATTATGATATATTTTAATGTCATTTTCTTCCTGATTCTTGTACTTGGAACTCATGGAATTCATGGATCTGTGGGTTCACAGTTTTCATCAAATTTGGGAAATTTTTTGGTCATTATTTCTTGAATATTTTATACTCTCCACTCCTTCAGGGACTCCAACTCTGGGCACATTAGAATGCCTAAAGAAGTCCTACAACTTACTGTTGTTCTTTTTCCTTCTTTTATGTGAGGCCACACCTGGTGGTGCTCAGGACTTAACTCTTGGCTCTTCTCTTGGGGATCACTACTGGTGGGCTCAGGGGACCATATGTGCTGTGAATATAACCCCGGTTGGCTGCATACAAAGCAAATCCCCTGCTCACTGTATTACCCGTCCGACCTTCTTTTTTATTTTCAAAGCTCTTTTTCCCCCAAGCTTTATTTATTTATTTATTTTTGACAATTACAAAACTGTTCATGTTTGGGTTTAAAGCCATACAGTGTTCCAGCACCTATCCCTCCACCAATGCCCACCTCCCACCACCAACGTCCCCGATACCCTCCCCCCCCCCGTAGCCTGCCTCCATGGCAGGTTCTCCATCTATTTTCTCTTTCTCTTTCTTTCTCTCTCTCTCTCCCTCTTTCTCTTTCTTCTCTTACATGTTGTGGATTGTAATAGACTTTTCGACAATTATTGGTCCACTGTTCCTTTCTCTGTCTCACCTAACCTCTGCTCCCACACATTTGTGGTAGTTTTGACCTTTGACAAGACCACCTGATCCACATTTTGCCTGACCTTGGATATTGGTATCATAATATGTATATATATATGTTATGCAAATAAATGCAGTCATTCTATATCTGTCTCTCTCCTTCTGGCTAATTTCACTCACCATGATCCTCTCCATGTCCATCCATTTATAGGCAAATTTCACAACTTCATTTTTCCTAACAGCTGCATAGTATTCCATTGTGTAGATGTACCAAAGTTTCTTTATCCAGTCATCAATTTTCGGGCACTCTGGTTGTTTCCAGATTCTGGCTATTGTGAACAATGCTGCTATGAATATAAAAGTAGGGATGGTGTTTCCGCTGCTTTTTTTGGCTTCCCAGAGTAGATTCCCAGGAGTGATATGGCTGGGTCAAATGGGAGTTCAATTTTCAGTCTTTGAAAGAATGTCCATATTGTTTTCCAAAAGGCTGTACCAGTCGACATTCCCACCAACAGTGAATGAGTGTCCCCTTTTTCTCCGCATCCACACCAGCACTTGTTGTTCTTGCTCTTTTGGATATGTGCCAATCTCTGTGGTGTGAATGATATCTCATTGTTGTTTTGATTTGCATCTCTATGATGATTAATGATGATGAGCATTTTTTCATATGTCTTTTGGCCATTAGAACTTCTTCCTTGCTGAAGTTTCTGTTCATTTCTTCTCCCCATTTTTTGATGGGGTTGGTTGTTTTCTTCTTGTAAAGTTCTACCAGTGCGTGATATATCCTGGATATTAACCCTTTATCAGATGGGTATTGGGTGAGTATTCTTTCCCATTCTGTGGACTCTCTTTGTATCTTGGTCACTGTTTCTTTTGAGGTGCAGAAGCTTTTTAGTTTCATATAGTCCCATATGTTTATCTTTTCTTCTAGTTGTTTTGTTAGTGGTGTTTCTTCTTTGAAGATGTCTTTAGCTTCAATTTCGTGAAGGGTTTTTCCTATATTTTCTTCTATGTACTTTATGGATTCAGGTCTGGTATTGAGATCTTTAATCCATTTTGATCTGATTTTTTGTGCATGGTGATAGACAGAGGTCCAAATTCATTTTTTTACATGTAGCTGCCCAGTTTCCCCAGCACCACTTGTTGAAGAGGCTTTCCTTGCTCCGTTTCATACTTTTTTGCTCCTTTATTGAAGATTAATTGTTCATGTATTTGAGGCTGGTTGTCAGGATACTCAACTCTATTCCATAGGTCCACAGGTCTATTTTTATTAATTACCACAGCTTTGTAGTAGAGTTTGAAGTTGGGAAAGATGATGACTTCCATCTTCTTTTTCCCAAGGATTGCTTTAGCTATGTGTGGGGGTTTATTTTTCCATACAAATTTCAGAAGTGTTTGGTCAATTTCTTTGAAGAATGTCATGTTTGTCCTTATAGGGATGGCATTGACTTTGTATAAAGCTCTAGGGAGTATTACCATTTTGACAACGTTGATTCTCCCGGATCCATGAGCTGGGAATGTGTTTCCACTTCCTTGTGCCCTCTTATTTCTTGAAGTAATGTTTTGTAGTTCTCTTTGTAGAGGTCCTTTATGTTCTTCGTTAAACTGATTCCTAGGTATTTAATTTTCTGTGGCACAATTGTGAATGGGACCGTGTTCTTAATATCCCTTTCCTCTCTTTCGCTATTTGCATGTAGGAAATCCACTGGCTTTGGGGGTATTGATTTTGTACCCTGCCACTCTATTATAAGCGTCTATTGTTTCTAGGAGTTTTTTGGTAGAGAGTTTAGGGTTCTCTAGGTATAATATCATGTCATCTGCAAATAGTGATAGTTTGACTTCTTCCTTGCCTATCTGGATGCCCTTAATGTCCTTTTCTTCTTTGACTGCTATGGCAAGTATTTCCAGTACTATATTGAATAAAAGAGGTGAAAGGGGACAACCTTGTCTTGTCCCTAATCTTAAGGGGAAGGCTTTTAATTTTTCCCCATTGAGAATGATACTCGCTGTGGGCTTTTGGTATATAGACAGAGCTCTTTTCTTCTCTTGGCATTGTATTTCAAAAAGTTCTTTAAAATATTTTCCCCATGGAATGTCTATTCTTCTGTTAAACCCATCCAGTATACTATCATTTTATGCATTGTAATTTAAACTTGGGAATATAACATCTTTAAAAAGTGATTTCTTTATCCTCATTATGGATCATGTTTTCCTGACCCCTAAGGATGCCTGTAGACCGATGTCTGTTTGGATATCAGACAGTGTGAGTTTACCTTGTTGGATGCCGAATACATTTTATTACTATAAATCTTTTTGAGTTTTGCTCTGGGATAAAATTAATTTACTTGGAGACAGTTTGATCTTTTAAGTTGTGATTTATGATTTGTTTGGTGGGTTTGGAGCTGTGCCCAGTCTCAGGTTAATTATTTCACATTATTGAAGCTAGACTTTCCTAAGTGCTCCTGTGAGTTATGAGGTTTTCCAGTCTGCCTGATAGGAGCAGGCCCCATTCCAGCCACTGTTCCGGTGTGTGAGCACTGGGCACCGTTCCCTCTAATCCTCTCTCTCATATGGCTCTTTTCCCAGACTTGGGTAATTTCCTTATACAAATGTGCTGACCACTGCTTTGATAAATAATCAAGGAGGATCCCAATATGTCTCTGTTGTTCTTTCTCTTTTTGGTACCCAGTTCTAAGAACTCCAACTTCTCTGGTTGCCCCAAACTCTGAGTTCCATGTTCTCAAGTACCCCCTAATTGGGTTCTCCTTTATGTAAAGTGCACTGGAAACTCTTAGGGTGGTAAGTAGAGGCAACTGCTAAAGCCCACTTTTGTTTCTATTTCTCAGAAATTCCTATATTTTATTGTTAGGAGTCAATGTATTAAAAAGTCATTATTCCATCTATTTTCAAGGGTTGTTCCATGCAGGAGAATAAATAGGGTCTTTATTACTCTACCCTTTGTTGGGTTCTGAATTGCTTGTGATTTCTGACTACCTAGCATGAAGCACAGGATTTGGAACAGGGCGGTGGTGAGTCCATGCTCACTGGGTGGGCAGGTGTGTGAATGGACAGTTTGTGGGTGTGTTGTGGGTGACTAGACCAATTGAATCAAAACATTGTCCATTTGAAAGGCCAGACCCACCTGGGGTGGGCAAAGTTGGAAATCAAAGACTCGGAGAGCTTAAAGAACACTGGATTTGTCATTAGAGTCCAGCATAGGGACAGAGACAAAGATGACCAGAGGATCGGAGAGCTAGGATGGTCCTGGGAAACAGACAGGCTGGAGGTATCTGACAGGCGGCAGCCCTGGGGAGGGAGGTTGTGAGAGCGTAAGGTTTGGGGGGGAGATTTTGAGGTGGTTGAGTTGCTTTGAAGTTTCAGAGACTGTTCCACAGGCTCCTAGGATTCCTCTTAGGTTAGTTCCCTGGAAACTCTGTGGAAGGAGCCACCAGGCATAAATTCTTCTCTTTAAGCTATGGCTCTATTACACAGATCAGATATAGGGCCATTTTTGCAGGCCAAGAGAATCCAAGATAATCTACACAATTTGTTGATGGGATTATTTCTGTAATTTCAAGTGGTAGAGGCCAATAGCACTTTGAGGGAGAAGGAGATACAGACACATATACAGACATACCAGGCACAGAAGAATTTCATAAAAAAATCTGATTTCCCAGAGATTAATTTATCCTCTGATCTGGTTATCTATCCAGAAATTAATTTACCCCAAAATTTGGTTATCTATTTCTCACTCTCATTGCTACATTTTGGTGTTCTCTCTCTTTTCTCTCTCTCATGCACAGTTAAGAACGTAAAGTTCATGGTTATTCTAAACATTGCATTGTGGTGTGCTCATGGAGAGATAATAGAGCTGTTTGGAAATGATTGGATGATTTTACATTTAGAAACTGTGGCTTCATGTTGAATTTTCTTTCATTGAAAGTACAAAAGTTACATCTCTCAAGAAAACCCTCAAAATCTACGTTTTCTTTCTTTTATCAATGTGCAGTTCGAACTAAGTCGATAATGGTTGATTCCAGTATCTTAAATGATCCCCTCCCTTTGACAAAATATATTTTCTGCCTCATTGGTGAAAATTCTGCTTTTCTAATTCTGTGATTATATATCATTCCATTCTCTGTTAACTGTTTCCTCTCTGCCTGCTTGCATCTGCTTTCTCTCAGGTTTCCTTATCTCAGTCAAAAGCTCTACCACCCAATCAGGGACTCAAGTAAAATTTGTTAGACCCAACCCTCATTACTCCCTTTCTTTAACCCTCGCATGCCTTGAACCCATCAGCAAAATCTGTAGGTCTATTGCAAAGCATATTCCAAATTTAGTACTGCTCTCTGGCCCAACTATTTCTATCCTCATCTCCCTTGGAAAGTAGTAGAAGCTGTTTAAGTCATTCCCGTCTCTGCTTCCCAACCCCAGGCTAGACCCTACCCTGCACTCCCCCTTCCCCCATCAACTCATCAAATGGCAGGCAGACAGCCAAGTTCTGAAAACTGACAATGATGCCCGTTTTCAAATTTAACTGAAAGCTGGAGCTCACAAGGCCCTTCAGGATCCAGGCTATGACTCCATCTTGGATTTGTGACTAGTACCATTCTTCCTTTCTCCCTCTCCATGTGCCCTTGTAGTCCATGGAGTTCCCTTGACCTCAGCGAGCCAAGTGTCTTCTACCCTCTGACCTCACCATCTTCCATAAGTTGCTTCCTCTTGGTTTTAAGACCTCATGTCAAGGAACTTCTCCTTGTGCCACCTTCCTTCACAACTCTTTACAAGTGTGCTCCCATGTGTCCAGTATATATCTTATTCCACGAGGACTTTGTGTGTGGCATTTACCATCTGACAGTGTTGCATGCATTTGTCTGCTTACTCACTTAATGCTCGTCTTTCTCCAGTAATAAGCTCCAAAGAGTAGGTTGTAATGCTGCTGCTGCCTGCTGCTGCTGCTGCTGCTGCTGCTACTACTACTACTACTACTACTACTACTACTACTACTACTACTACTATCATTATTTTATTTATTGATTTTTGTTTGTTTGGAATCACACTCAGAAGTGCTCAGGAGCTGCTCCTGGCTCTGTGTTCAGAGATTACTCTTGGCAGTGCTCAACAGATCATATGCAGGGCTGGGGATCGAATCAGGGTCAGCCTTATGTAAGGCAAGTGCCTTAACCTGTGCATTATTTGTCTGGCCCTTCATCTATTACTTGCTCTGTTATCCTAAGTACCTAGAACAGTACAGGCACAAGGTAGGCATAGGAATTATTCATTAAATGAATAGTTGGTTTGGGAGTAGGAGCATGGCCCGAGAGAGAGGACTTTGGGTCATGTGCACATTGGGTCCTCAGGCTGAGGACTTCCAGGATCCAATACTCCGGGAGGATCTGTGTGCCCAGGACCTCGTACATATACCTTGTGGAACAACCAGGCAGGGGGCTGCAGGCAGCAGGTCTGGAAGCATGTGCACGGGCAGTGTGTATGCCAGAAGTGGGGGTAATCACTGCTGGTATCACTGTATCATTGTCTTCCGCATTTATCATCGATTTGCTCGAGCGGGCCCCAGTAACATCTCCATATGTCCTGTCTCATGCTAGTAGAGCTTAAGGGCTTCTGCTTGCTCCAGGAACATAAAGAGCCTCAATCCATTCAGGAATGAGGTCTATAATTGTTACTGGTATTTGGCATATCAAATACAACACGGGTAGCTTGCCAGGCTCTGCCGTGCAGGTAGCATACTCTTGTAGGCATCTCTAAGACTCTCAGACATGGGGGCAGAGCTGTTACTGGCTCTCCCTGTGACCAGCCGCTCATGAGGCGCCCGGGAGGGATGGTGGGTTCTAGCCCTGGCCCACCACCCCAGCAGAGCCTCGCAACAAGCAGAAGACCCCCCACTCCATGAGGGCCTCCATTTTCCACATCCGGACTTCTCTCTCTCATCAGAACTCCACCCAGCAGACCAGCCTATCACAGCTTGGCTCATCGAAGTTCCACCCTGCAGCAGTCTTTTTTTTAAATCCGGCTCAGGTATGCCGGTCCAGAGACTCTCAGACATGGGGCAGAGCTGCTACTGGCTCTCCCTGTGACCAGCCGCTCACGAGGCGCCGGGAGGGATGATGGGTTCTAGCCCTGGCCCACCATCCCAGCAGAGCCTCGCAACAAGCCAGGCGACCCCCCCACTCCATGAGGGTCTCCATTTTCCACATCTGGACTTCTCTCTCTGTCAGACCTCCACCCAGCAGACCAGCCTATCAGCGCCCGGCTCATCGAGTTCCACCCTGCAGCAGTCTTTCTTAAATCCGGCTCAGGTATGCCGGTCCAGAGACTTCGCAGACATGGGGCAGAGCTGCTACTGGCTCTCCCTGTGACCAGCCGCTCACGAGGCGCCCAGGAGGATGGTGGGTTCTAGCCCTGGCCCACCACCCCAGCAGAGCCTCGCAACAAGCCAGAAGACCCCCCACTCCATGAGGGCCTCCATTTTCCACATCCGGACTTCTGTCTCGTCAGAACTCCACCCAGCAGACCAGCCTATCACAGCCCGGCTCAGCGCGGCTGCAAGCGGCCTTGCGGTTCATCAATAAATGCTGGACTTAGAGATGCCTACAAGAGTATGCTACCCACTGCTGGTATAACCTGATCTAATATCTAGTCTCTGCTCCCACAGACCTGCAGAGGGGATCTGGCAGTTCTTTCACTGGCTGTTGTTTCAGCAGTTTTCAACTACCAGAGATCCAGAGAGGAGCTTTCAGGATTCTGAGGTGGGCTTTCTGCCAGGCGAATGTAACTCATCACCAAAGGAGAGGTGGGTTTCAGCATTTGGGTGTTTAAAGAAAGTTTTCAAAACCAAGAGGGACCTGGGGAGAGTAAAGTCAAGAGGTTCTCGTTTAACATTGGAAGCTCAAGGCATGGAACATAGGGTTGTCATGTGTGAGGGCCAATACTGCCACAAAACCCCCAAAGAAACAAGCAAGCAAATGAAGCTAAAACTAATCCCCCAGAGCAAGTCAAAAGAGGACATGGTCTGACTTGCCATGTAGCCCTTCGCTCATCAATGAAGCTGGAAGCTGTTTGGCATAATGACTACTACTAAAGCTGTCAGGAGGGGACACCATAATCCTGAAATAAAATGAATCTCTTTCTTAGGGGGAGTGTGATTTATGAGGATGGCCTAGCGTTCAGCCAATCGTTGAGCGAGTCCTGATAATCATGGCAGGAAGGAGAGGGAGAGATCTTCAATCTCAGGGCAAGTAAAGGCTGATTGTGGTAGCTACGGCTGTTCTGATAGCTACGGTACCGGAACAGAGGTACTAATTTGAGGTGAGGGATGACACAGAGTCTGTGACAGTTGGGGATACACCAAAACACTTCTGAGGACCTAGAGACTCCTGAGGGCTCTGCCCTAGGGAGGTCTTGTTCCTGCTGTGCTCGACACCCTTACTAACTCAGTCACTCAGAAGCTGGGGTTGTCTCCCAGAAAATCTGGGGAAGGTTTGTTTGGATGGAAATACAGCTTTCCTGGAAACTTTATTTGAACAGGAGAAGGTACCTGAGGGAAGAAGACACAGAAGCTTGCCTCCCTGCCTTTGTTTTTCTGTTTTGATGCTCCACCCTATATTCTGCCCCCAATTTCCATAGAACAATGAACCCCAAAGGTAGCTGTGTTCCTTCATGGCCTCTGTAAACTAACGGGCTCAGGAGCTGCCCTCTGAGTTGCATGAGGCCATCACTGGTGCTCCGGAGAGTGCAAGTCTGCGACAGGCCACAGCCTGGTATTGTTCAAGTTTTATGATGTCAAGTATGACTCATTAGGTCGACACTAGCTTTACTGATTAATCTTACTTATGCACTTGTCTTATTTCTCCCTGCAGGCTTGCCGGAGCACTTATTTCTGCTACACTAGGAACAAAATCGCAGGCAGGTCTCTGGAGCCTTGCATATTGCAGACTCCATCTCTTTGGCCCTCCACATTAATTTCCTTCAAATGACACCAAGGGGCCAATATGTTGCACACACACCTTAGCTTTGACGAAAGTTTTGCTTTCATTTCTAATCATTTGTGTAAAAGCTATGGTTTGGGTTTGTTTGGGCAGGGAATTGATCTCCTCCAAGTCATTTCCAAATTGCTTCCACTCTGGAATCTTGCTGAGACGGGCATTTTTCTCCTCTGGACCAAAGGCCTCAATTGCTTTATCAACCAAGAAACAACATACACACCATGCCGGCCATGATTCCCAACCCTCACCCCCTAAAAGGATTTTAAATGTTTTTAATTAAAGCTGAGATTCCCAAGGCATTCGTTGTCAAAGAGGGCTGTGTATCCTGTTCTCGAATATTATTTTGTTAAATTGGAATTTCTCCTGCCCCGTTGGGCCTTTGCAGATTTCCATCTTTTGACTTCAGTCTCCACCTGTAGCACTTCTGTATAGACTCCGATGAGAATAGCTAGTTACAAATCAGATATCATATTTCTTGAGTAGAAAGTGTGAAACAACATGACTTTATGAAAAATATTGCCCCCAAACTCCACAACTGGTGTTGCAGAGTTCATTCCGGTGTTCAAGACAGACCGAGCTGACTGGAGAAAGGTGACAAATGTTATTCTAATATACTTCATGTTTCTTAAAATTCAGTCTTTAAAGTAGCAGAGGTGGCAGTGAAAGGTAGGAACTCGGCTTGAAACTTTCACTAGGCTCTGGAAGAGAATTGCAAACATCTTCAAAATCTGGGAGCCAAGACCTGCCATCCTCCACAGATAATCACTTTCCATTTAGGAAACAGCTCTTGACCTATTACTAGGCCTTGAGTGAGAGATAACATTTAGCTATAGGGCTCCAAGTTACCATCTGGCCTGGGTTGCTCACAATAAATGCGTGTCTTCTGGTTCCCAGGCTGCGAGGTTGGATGTATACGCTACACCCCATTATCAAATGGAAGTTGTATATAGATAATCAGGCCTGAGGATGCAAGTAAGAAGCCCAAATGCTCATGGCTTCCATTTTTGCGAAATGGTCTTCCTTCTCCCAGTCTGAGCCTATAACCTCATGAGAAACTTCTTAAGGTCCGTTCATAAAGAAATAGAAAACTTGGAACTAAAGAACAATTGTGGAAGCAATCTAGAGTTTGCCCATGGACTAACAAGGCTCATGTGAATAAAACTGAATAAAGATTTCATGGATCACAGCCATTAACAATCTGACTTGTGTGTCACTGTGGTATTTTACCCAAGAATTTGGGTGCTAAGAGTCACTGTATAACAATCTTGAAGGATTATGGGGATTCCTTTTCCCCAAATGAACAGACCACTTCAATACAGCAACAGCACACTGGGTATCTCTGGTTTCTAATTCTGATGCCAGTCAGAGAAAAATCTAATGGATTTAGTGCATTCACTGTATCACTGTCTTCCTGTTTATCATCGATTTGCTCGAGCGGGTCCCAGTAACATCTCCATATGTCCTGCCTCATGCTAGTAGAGCCCAAGGGCATCTGCTTGCTCCAGGAACATAAAGAGCCTCAATCCATTCCGGAATGAGGTCTATAATTGTTACTGGTATTTGGCATATCAAATTCAACACGGGTAGCTTGCCAAGCTCTGCCGTGTAGGTAGCATACTCTTGTAGTCATCTCTAAGTCCAGAATGTATTGATGAACCGTGGGCCACAAGTGGCCGCGCAAGCCAGGCTGTGATAGGCTGGTCTGCTGGGTGTAGTTCTGACGAGAGAGAAGTCCAGATGTGGAAAATGGAGGCCCTCATGGAGTGGGGGGTCGTTTGGCTTGTTTCGAGGCTCTGCTGGGGTGGTGGGCCAGGGCTAGAACCCACCATCCCTCCTGGGCGCCTCGTGAGTAGCTGGGCACAGGGAGAGCCAGTAGCAGCTCTGCCCCATGTCTGTGAGTCTCTACAGACTCACTTATGTAACAAGTATACATTACTTATGTAACTCACCCATTTATGTAACAAGTATTTCTTAATGGCCTCTTTAGTGCATTAGGTTAGACACATTTAGTCATCTTCATGTCCGTGGGGCCAAATGACCTAACCTGATCACAGGGGTCTGGTCCAGTATGCATATCCCCAGGGACTTTATAGAGTTATGGCCATTGAGGGAGATGCCTCAGTGCTCAGCTCAGGTTTGAGATACCTCCCTACACCCTTGCCCTCATGGCCCCCAATCCTCACTGTGTAGAACAGTGAGTGAAAATAAAGCAAACCAAATAAAAGAAAACTCTTGGGCTTCCTCAAGACCTAAGGTAACTGGAGTGATGTGAAGTCTAAGAAATAGAGAGCTAGAAAATTACTTGTCTGCAATATGAAGGACTTAGGTGAAGGGAAATTTGCTCAGGTTAGCAAATTGCTTCAGGGATCTAGAAACAATTCATGAACTCCATTGAAACTTGAACTAGAGCTAATGAAACGGTGTGGACAGGAAACAGAAGTGAGAGAGCACATTTTCCAAAAATGCTCTCAATAATTTTTAGGTGGCATGACCGTGGTATTTAAGTTCATCTGATCCAATGCATCTATTTCTGTAATGTATTTCTTTAATGGACCCACTTATGTAACAAGTATTTCTTAATAGCCTCTATATGCATGTACATAATTTTTAGAATCAGTATAGATGCAGAATTCTGAGGTTCCCAAACTTATATGGCTTACCCCCTTTTTCAGTTTTCTGAAATCAGTGCATTCCCTGGAAGTCACCTTTTAAAGATATTTTATTTTATGTTATTTTATTCATTTTTTGCTTTTTTGGGTTATACCTGATAATGCTCAGGGATTATTCCTGGCAGTGCTCAGGGGACCATATTGGATGCTGGGGATTGAACCTGGGTCAGCTGCATGCCAGACAAATGCCCTGTCCCTTGTCCTATCACTCTAACCCCCATATCCACCTTTTCAGAGTGAACAAACAGAAAGCACTCCCCAATTGTACTGAAGCTACTACTGTCACCACTCCTGGGTTATTCTGGCACACTCATGGGTACATTATTACCCACTTTGGGAATCACTGTCCCTCATGAATCAATGAAAAGGGAGAAATTAATAATAAAATACTAATTCCAATATGAAATGCTTGGGCAATGCTCCACCCTGACATGAAAGGTAAGAGACTCATGTCTGTAAGCGGAACATTTCAAGAGATATAAAGCACAGTGCGGGCTGTCTTACTAGAGTCATGAATGCTGGGAACAGTTATATTAGGGATATGAATTTTAAGATTGTGACCTAATGTAGAAAGACAAACAGCAATGTGATCTTACCTACATGTGATATATAGATAAAAATTGTTGAGTAAGTAAAAAAAAAATCACCAAACTTTTATACTATGTGTGTAACTAGTGATTACTGGAAGGGGAAAACGGAGTAAAGTGCGGTGGGGAGGGTCAATTGTATGGTGAGTTATTTGACTTTTTCTCTTTCTTTTCTAGTTTTTGTGGTGGCAGGAATCAAACCCAGGGCTTCCTCAGATATGCAAAACAAGTACTCTACCACAGAGCCACATGCCATGCTGAGAGAATAGACTTTTAGTGTGAAGCAATACACACACTTTGATTTTTATTTGTTTGCTTTGGGCCACACCTGAGGTGCTTAGGGCTAACTCCCGGCTCTGTGCTCAGGGATCACTCAAGGCAGGACTTGAGGGACCATGTGTGGTGCTGGGAATTGAACCTAGGTCTGTCATGTGAGAGTCAAACACCCTATTCAAGTACTAATCCTCGACCTCAATACACTTTGAATTTTAATAATGTATACTTAAATAAATATTATTAAATAAATAATTTTAATAGGCAGTGCTACTTCAATAGTGAACTACAGAGTGCTCTAAATAAAGAAATAAGTAAACATTTTCAAACAAAGATCCAGTTTATTTCCTCCATGCAATAAATGCATATGTGGAACATTCGGAAAGCTGGAAAATCTAGAAAACTGTCATAGTAAAACTGTACCATAAAGGACTTTAGTTTTACAGAGTGTTCGGATCTAAGCCCAAGTATCATGAACAGGTTTTCACATACACGGATGCCTGGGAAAGTCCGATGGGTGTTAGAATAATTCTCCCTTTATGTCATACACAATGAGAATATGAGTACACCACCTCTGCCCACTAAATGCTGATAGTGTGGCCCCATCATTGTGCCCACTACTTCCTCCAAGAGGACCAGGACATTAAGGGGTACCCTGTGAAAGCATAACAAGGAGGTACAGAGAATGGGCATCTTGAATGTTCCCTTCTCCTCCAACCCCCTTTTTTCTTTTCTTTTTTCTCTTTTCTTGCAAAGGACCAGAAATCTGAAAGAGTTCCTGTAGAATTAGTTAATAAGACACACCAAGACAGGGATTACTCTACTTGCAAATTGCACCCGGGTGGAGGAGCGCTCTGTGGCCTCATTTCTGCTGGCCCTACACTTCTGCTAAAACATATCACTCGCCGTGTGACATTTTCATTATTTACTGCTCCGAGGCTCAGAGACCAAAGCAGCCAGGCTGGTCTCTGCTCACTCATTCATTAGTTTTAATTAAACCCTCTAATTTTATTTATGCTGCCACAAACTGATTAACAATTTGCCAGCAAAGAGCAGGAAGTCTTAAAAAGCATCTTGAGGAATCAGTGCGTCTCTGAACACAGACCTCACAGAAATGAGGTGGGCTGAGCTAGGGGCTCCTGCCAGCGTGCAGAAGGCAAAGCAGGGGAGCTTTACCACCCATTCAACCTGGGAATAGTCGATGGCTCTGAGATCTGTGGTCCCCAAGGGACAGTGGAATTGAGAGCAGTGGCCATAACTCTGTGTACAGGGCTGACAGTCTGTGGAGTGGGAACAGCTCCGGAGGTGGTATCCTGGGTCTCTGGAAGGAAAAGGTTATGGGGGCAGGAAAGATGCTGCTGATTACAGTATATGGACAGTAACCCAGTAGTTACAAAAATGTCTGGGGAGTCAAGGGAGAGTAACAGGACCAAGGGAGATTGCTGCAAGGACTGGAGCACATGCTTTGCATATGGGAGCCCCAAGTTAATCCTTGGCATTGCTAGGAGCAACTCCTGGCCTAAGGTGTGGCCCCAAAATTAAAAGATTAAACAAGCAAACAAAAAGGGAGGAGGGGGCCGAGGAGATGGTGCAGCAGGTAGAGCATTTGCCTTGCATGTGGCTGATCTGTTTTGATCTGTTTTGTCTGGCCTTGGATTTTTATATCATATTTTAATTATTTTATCCCACAAATGCATATATATATATATATATATATATATATATATATATATATATATATATATATATCTGTCCTTTCCCTTCTGGCTACTTTCACTCAACATGATACTCTACATGTCCATCCATTTATAGGCAAATTTCATAACTTCGTTTTTCCTAACAGCTGCATAGTATTCCGTTGTGTAGAGCATGGAGAGGAACCCCCACACCATAAGGGTCGCCATTTTCAACATCCAGACTCCACAGCTCATCAGAGCTCCACCCAAGGGAAAAGCTGATCTCATGCCCTGCTCTTCAAGAGTCCCACCCTACAGCAAAGACTATTTCAAGCCCAGGTATGCCTGATTCAGAGACTCAGATACACGGGGCAGAGCTGCTACCAGCTCTCCCTGTGTTCAGATGATCATGAGGCACCCAGGAGGGAAGGCAAGTTCTAGTCCAGGCCCACCATCCCAATAGAGCCTCGCAAGAAGCCAGAGGAACCCCCACACTATGAGGGGCCGCCATTTTCAACATCCGGATTCCACAACTTGCCAGAGCTCCACCCAGCAGAAAAGCTGATATTTCCCCATTGCGGTTCATCAGTAAATGCATGAGATGAGAGCCTACTACTGAGAGTATACCACCTGCACGGCAGAGACTGGCAAGCTACTCGTGTTGTATTTGAGTGCCAAAAACCAGTAACAATTATAAACCTCATTCCCATGACCTGGGAATGGGAACGGTTTGAGGCTCTTCATATTCCTGAATCAACCAGATGCCATTGGGCTACATTGGCACGTGATAGGGTCCAATGGAAATGTTACTGGCACCCACTCGAGCAAATTGATGAATAACGGGATTCAAGTGATCAAGTGATCCCATGACCTGAAGGAATGGTTTGAGGCTCTTTGTGTTCCTGGAGTGAGCAGATGCCCTTGGGCTACCCTAGCACCCAACAGGACATATGAAGATGTTACTGGTGTCCGCTTGAGCAAATTGATTAACAATGGAAAATCGAGGTCTGAGGTTTCTCTGACCCCCTGTCCAGGTCTTTATAAACAAAGCACTGGCAGAAGAGAATTTAAGGTCGGCCTACCTCCTGGCCTCTCTCCCTGTCCCAGGAACCTGCCCAGGTGTGGCAATGGCTGGAGCAGTGCCATGAAGATCCCATTTAGACACTACATGTGTTGGAAGCAGGAATGATACACACTTTTTTGCCTGGAAAATTCCTGCATCCCCTTTGCGTGCTGGCAGTCAGTATAGTCTTTGGAGGATCCAAAGGATCTGGTTGATTTGTGGGTGATGGTACAGAACCCTCTGCCCATGTGCTTGTGCCTAAGGCAGAGCCTCTCTGGCACCATGAGTTCTCATAAAGGATCCATCTATTGTCTCCACACCTCTGGTACTGGGGACTGTGACAGTCTTCGGGGTCATATTCCATACCAGTTATCTTCTTGCTGCATAAAAAGCATTCCAAGCATGGAGCTTATTACAGCCAATATTTATTAGTTCTTACAAGTCAGTGGCTTAATGAGGAATTCCTCAGGTCCGCATCAGCTCTGCTGATACCTAACCTCAGCTGAATGTCCAGTTCACAGTTGGAGTAGGAAGGTCTCAGAAGGTCTTACTCACATACTTTGAGTGGACTTAATGTTCCTTGGGTTCATCTACTTGGCAGCTGTCACAAGATTTCCTTAGGAAACAAAAGAGTTCAAGTCCCAGTCTAGTAGTGCCTTTTTAAAACAAAATTTTGTTTTATTGAGGTAGAATCCAAACATTATAAAATTCACTTTATTTGAGGGGTGGTATTTGGAGGTCACTGCCAGTAGTCCTAGGGGAACAGGCAGTGCAAAGGGATTGAATCTGGGGCCCCACAAGAAAAGTATGTGCTTTGTGGCTGGAGATCTGGGGCCAGCCCTTGAGCCCAAATCCACTTTCAAAGCACAAAAATTCAGTATTTTCTATAGTATTTGAAATTTTTTTGTATTCCTTGCCACGCTCTAATTCCAGGGCATTTTCATAACCTATTCTTTTTTCACTGTTACTCTCCAACTCTTTTTTTCCCCAGTCTCTACTTCTTCGTATGGATCTACTTTTAAAATAAGTTTTATTAACATATAAGCCTCCAACATGCAAATCTTAGATTTCTTTTTGCATAGTATCAAGGAATTAGTAAGTTTCCTTTTTTTAAAGATCCATTTTAAAAATCCACTTCTTTTATTTAAGAAGTTACTCATAATTTAGGTTTAGACATACAATATTGTGGCACTGATCCCAAAGTTGAGGAAAGTCTCAACTTTCCTCCACCAATGTTCCCAGGCTCCCTCATATTCCCTCCATTCCCAACTTTATCCCCTCCTCCCGCAAACACACACACACACACACACACACACACACACACACACACACACCAGACGACCCTCTTCACAGGCACCTTTCTAAGTTTGGTTGTAAAAGCTTGAGTCTTGATTTTAGTGACACTGACTCTGCGGTTTGTATATTTGACTCTTCATTCTTTCATACTGCCTTTGTACCTCAATCCCCTGGCCTGCCCCCTTTGTTTCTCATCTGTTTCTTCTCTTCCTCTCCACTCTTTCCTTCCTTCTCTGGAGTTCTATAATCTGGGGCCAAGATTGGTCTGGGCATCCTCTCTTAAAAACATTGCATTTCCTTTTCCAGTTATTTTAAATATACATATAAGTGATATTATCCTGTGTTTATCCTTCTTTCTCTGGCCTACTTCATTTACATGATGTATCCCAGTTCAATCCATGTTGCTTTGAATTGCATGATCTCATCACTGCTTACAGCTGTGTAGTATTCCATATCTTCACGATCTATTTATCTATTGTTGGACATTTAGGTTGATTGCAAATTTTAGCTATTGTGCTGAATGCTGCAATGAATAATGATGTGCATATGGTCTTTTGAATGAATGCTTTACGGTTATGGGGATAGATACACAAAAACGGAATTGCTGGGTCATACGAGAGCTCAATTCTATTTTTACTGAGTACCCTCCATATTTAGGAGGTATTATGGGTATTTGGATCTGTTTCCTTTCTCTATGCATTTGTCTATTCTGGGCAACTCCACTTTTTGCATGTGAATTATGCAGTTCTGAGTGCCTTTAATGGAAGAGACTGTTGTTCCTTAGTTGAATGGTCTTAGCACTCTTATTGAAAATCAACTAATCACAGATGTATGGATTTCTTTCTAAACTCCATTTTTTTCATTTACCTCATTTTAATCTTTTTTTTTTTTATTTTTTTATTTTTTTAACATTATTACAGGAGATATACAATTAAAAATGTTCATATTTGGGTTTTGGTCACACAGTGTTCCAGCACTAGCTTCTCACCAATTTGGTGGGGTTTTTTTTTTGGGGGGGCCCTCACAGTGGGGGGCTGGCCGGGTCCCAGCCACACACCCATGTCCACAATTCCCTCCCCCACATCCTGCCTAAATTTATCTTTAAATTACAGTGTGTTCCTTTCCATCTAAACTTTGTCCGGGCAGATGTGGGTCTCTATCCTATTTCTTTTCTCTCCTATCCTCTATTTCTTCAAGCATTTTTCTCTCTACTGAACGTAAGTCTCAAAGCAGGTTTCCAACTTGCTCACTTGTTGCACCCTTTTGCAGATACTTGGCCATTCTCGTGGTCTTTTTTTTTTGTTTTTTTTTTGGGGTGTGAGGTAGAGTATCTGGTAGGATTTGTTCAACATGTCATTTTCTTCTTGTATTCAGCTTTGGAGAGCAAGTGTTTGCTGGAGCTTTTTCATATGACTCTAGTGTCTGGCGAGATAGCATAGCAGACAGGGTGCTTACCTTGCACACAGCTGACCTGGTTCGATCCCCAGCATCCCATATGGTCCCTGAGTCTACCAAGCGTGATTCCTGAGTGCTGAGCCAAGACTAAGCCAGGTGTGTGGGGGCCCAAAAATGAAAAAAAACAACTGTATCCCCCGCCAAAAGCCCTACTAAAAGATTAGGAAAAAATAAAACAATATACAAAATTAGTCAAGGAGGAATCTGAGAAAAATTCTATGTAGGAACTATGAGATGAAGTAAGAATAAGGCGCAGGATGGCATGGAAGAAGACCTGAAAGTGAGGCGATGTACTTTCCTTCCCTTGGACTCACATTACCACACAGACACGTGCAGACCCATATGCATCCGTCTTTAAATGGACTCATCTAGATTCACATATTACTTCACAATAATTTGACTATTCATTTAACATGCATCTAACATTAATTTTTTTTATTGATTGCCAACTTAATTCTAAATCCTGTGGCAAAGTATTCAAATGCATGGGTAGGGTAAAGACTGGTGTAAGGAGCTTAACTGCAACCATCAAGGCCTCTGAACCCAGGAAATGGCAAGGTCAGCAGGTGTGTGAACTGCAGAGAAGACAGACCCCGAGCTGAGTGGATGTAGGGAAGAACAGAGAGCAGCCTTCACTGACAACCAGACTTCTAAGCCTGCAAGTGAGTAGTAAAGAAATAAAATTAGTAGCAATCTCATTTTGAAAGATTCCTTCTGTTTTCTTCTGGTCTGCGCACAAAACTGTCATATGCTGGGGTGGTTTATAAACAGCAGAAATATTTCACTGGGTCCTCACAAGCACACTAGCGGAGAGATCTCTTTAGGGTCTTTTTCTAGGCTCTAATCCCACTCGTAAAGTTATGAGCAAAAGAGAGGGGTCCTGAGTTCTCAGGTGGGTACAATAATTAACGGAGTTTGAATTATCACTACGTGGCCTTATTACTTATGTTAGTATTCTCAGGCTGGTACAGAGATGTAGATTGTTTAATTAATTCACTGTGAAGGTTTACTGAGTTCAGTGACGATCATGCCTTCTCTAAGTTGAAGGGACATTAAAAGGATAGTTAGTTATATGGGAGTATGATGCATATTTTCCTTGGATGCCCTAGACCCTAGAGATGCCCATTCTCTCTCTCTTTCTCTCTCCATAAAGTCCAAAACCCCTTGATTAGATAGACAAGGAGAGAGAGAGAGAGAGAGAGAGAGAGAGACAGAGAGAGAGAGAGAGAGAGAGAGAGAGAGAGAGAGAGCGCGCAGACCGATGTTAAGGAGAAGACCCTCTCAAGTCACTTGGTCATTTTGCTCAAAGCCTGCAAAATGACCAAGAGGCTACTAAAATGAGGGGCTTGTAAATCGACCCTTTTCCCACGCCCACTTTCCTCTTTGGAGTTCAGCGTTAATTGGAGTTCTACGTTAATTGCAAGCAATTACTCTCTCTCCCACCTATAACCCGGGCAGAGAAGCCCGAGGAGAGCCCAGACAGTCGCCTCCGCCCACCTGGCAGAAGGCGGGGCTGCAGCGTTAGCCTCACCCCACGTGGTCTCAGTCTCAGGCCAAGGACAGCAGCGGCGCATGCGCGCGAAGCCTTCCCCAGCAGGCTCCGGTCGGTGTCACTGCGAGGGGTGGTACCAAGGCGGGCTGAGGGCGCATGCGCCGTGGCGGATGCCCAGTCTGGTTCCAGGGCTGCAAGCGACGGCGAAGGCTGCGTTTCCGTCCGGCGGCCGCGCGGCCCTGGGGTGAGTGTGCGGGCAGCTGGGCTGAACGGCAGGCGAAGAGTGTCCGATCCCCACTTGGGCTTTCCAGGCGGCCACGGCCCCGCCTCAGTTCCGCGGCCGCGGCGGGGAACTGCGCGGGCGGCCGGGAGCCGGCGCTTGCCCGGGCTCTCGCCTTCTCCGCCGTCCCACCTGCAGCCGGAAGTGACGATGGACGCGTCCTCACCTGGGGCGGCGGTGCCTGTCCAGCTCCAGTGCCGCCGGCCGGCCACGAAGCGCCGCTGTCCAGGCTTGTGTTGGGGCACCAGCCTGCACTGTCAGCCGGGGCCTGGCCCATGCCGATTGCAATACCGGAGGTGTTAGGCGGTAACTGGAGGCAGGCCCTTTGGGGGCTCTCACAGTGCGCTAGCTCTGTGGGAAGGAGGATGGAGCAGCACGCATCCCTCTTAGGCAAACGCCGTCGTGTTGGACTGGTGCCTGTCACGCATCTTCCGCCTTCACTGCTGTCACGCTGTTTCACACTGCCCTTATCATTCACCCGTGTGTCTCCATCATCTCCCACCGATTCCTCTAATTCTCCATGATCCCATACAGTAGTACACCTCGATGGTCTTTGGGCATCCAATTGGGTCATGCCGCCATCACCGTGTTTCAGGTGTTGTTCACCTACGCTGTCCTACTTCTCCCAGCTGTGCATAGCTGCAGCCACAGCCGCAGGGGGTGTCCTCTTGTCACAGAGTGCTTAAAGAGGACAATAGAGACAGTTTGGCAAGTGCCTAAGCGCCACAGGCACGATGAAAGAAGCTGCGTCAGCTCTTAACTTCGGTTATCACTGAGAGTCAAAACTTCACACTGTGCTCCAGCCTTCTTCACTTTTATACGTGTTGTTTCTTTTCAGTATAGTTTTTTCACTTTGGCCAGATTAACTTTGCTTCATCCATCGAATACTGGCTCAGTTTATCAGAGGTTTCCCTGACCTCACATTCATAGCTACAGTATCAGTTAGGTTCTTCTCATTTTGTTATAAAGAATCCTGTACTTCCTCCTCACAGCATTCCCACAGTGCTCCTTCCTGTGTATATGTGCAAACTCATGTAATTAGTAAAGATAGTATCCCTTCCTTCGGAGAACTCACTCTCAAATATTTCTATTTTTGTGGGGTGGCCCTGTGGTACTCAGGGCTTACTCCTGGCTATGTGCTCAGGGGTCACTCCTGACAGTGCTTGGGGCACCATCTGTGACATTGGGGATCAAACCTGGGCCAGCCACACAAAAACAAGCGGTCTTCCCTGCCATACTGATTCCCTCGCCCTCAGATACTTCATAAACGGATGTTTTACCTTCCGACAAGTACCACATAGTTACGCTGTAATTATTGATCTCACCTGCATAGACTTGCCCTTCCGGCACTCCCTAGTAACTTGACTTATTTTTCCCAGTTTCCCCAGTCCTAGACCTTGCTCACTTTCTCTATTAGTTTACGTGGCTTAGCGCTGAGCTTAGTTGCTTAATCTGCTCTTCTCAGCATCTTTACCCCACAGCCCTTTCATTCTTTTGCCCTGAAACCCTCCCGGATGGCAGTTGTGCCTGCAGGAGGAAACTGTTCAGCTGTGGGTGTTGTTGGAAGTCTGGGGCCATCTGAGCTGGTCCACAGTTCTCACCCATGTCTGTCCCAGCTGCTCTGCCCCCTACTTTTGTCCAGACTCTTCTCTTTCAGCCCCTATCCCAGCTTGGTCTTCACCGGAACTGCAGCCAACCTTTGAGGGCCTGTTTTCTCTGTGGCCCACCTCTGTCTGTCTCCCACCCTTACCAGTAAAGGGGTGTCAGGGCTCTTCCTCCAGCCAGAGTCCCAGAAAGGTGTGTTGTGCTGTTACTGTGCTGCTCTCGGTTTGTGCCGGCTGTTTTCTCTTGTGCAATGTTGTGTGTGGTTTTATCTGTCTGTTTCCCTTACAGCTTTTACATTTTATAGATTTCCTTGACCTAACTTTCCTTCCCCTACCTATTATTACTTTAGCATTTTAGCCAGTGATTCACCTTCCCTGTCCTTCCTTTTTCTTTACTGGCATGCAGTGGTTGCATACCCGTGGCCTGGGGATTGCTCTCAACATAAGGGGCTGTGTTGGGGATTGAAGGTTAGGCCTTTTGCCTGCAAGACCAGTGGCCACTGAGCTGTTCTGGGTCTCCTCTTTCATAATGCAGAAAAAAGGCCAGCTTATGTCCTCATTGCTGTCCTGGGATCTCTTTTTACTAAGCTAACCAGTGACCTGCTAATTTTAGAGTCCACTGGATATTGTAGTTTGCTAATGTGGACTTTCCATATCATTTTCTATGTTTAATCATTTGTTCTTCCTTTTTCATTATCAGTTTTCTCCAAATGTCATTTTTTCCCCTGTGGGGCTGGGATCACGCTCAGCACTGCTTGTGAGCTTCTCAACCGTGCTGGGGACTGACCCCCGGGTTCCTGCTTGCTCTCCAGCCCTTTGAGCTCTCCCCAGCCTGACAGGTCAGATTATTTTCACCTTGTGTTTGTACTACAATATTATTACTAAGTCTTGTTTTGGTTGGATTAGTACCCTTTTTCTCTACAAAAAGATACACCATAAGAAAATCATTCACATTTGGAAAAAAGAAAACAGAGCTGTTAAACTTCAGCTAGTTTGAAGTATGAGCCACAGTCCTTCCTGTGTTCTGTTGAAAAGAGACAAGTTAGTGGCAGAGCACCTGAAAATAATGAGAAGAGCCCAGAGAAGGGGCTTTCTGCTCTGTTCGTGTCTAACCTTTCAGGTGCCTGCCCCTTCTTTAGAGTTCCTAAAGTGATCTCTCCCTGCTGTCCTTTGCACTGTTTGTGCTGCTGCTGTGTCCGCTTGTCTAGACTGTTCTCCTGACTCAGATTTGGATTCCTTCCTGCCGGCTAAACTCAACATCCTCACCAGCTCTGCTTCACTCGCCTCCCCCATCAGCTTTCATGCCGAGAATACGTGTTTGATTTAATCCGGGTCTCAGTTGTCTAGTCCAGGACTTCTGGAACCACCTCGGCTCTGGTTCCTTTTCACCTGAAGGGTTGCAACAGAGGCGAGCACTGCCAGAAACACCTTGGGTTCATTATGTGATTGAGATGACTTAATATTCAGTTTTTGCCCTTTCAGAAACGTTTTACTGTTGCCAAAGGTTTCCTGACCTCACGTTTAGTTACGTGATTCTCTATCGGGTTGCGACCCACAGTCTAAGAAACTCTGGTCTGGATCTGACTTTTTTTTTCGTGTAGACTCCTTTCTGTACCTCTACTTCCTCTCAGTATACGTTGATCTCCTCCTGCACAGCAACACCTTGACCAGGTGCTCAAAGCGTTATCAGTCTTGTGCCTATTTTTCATGCTCTAAGTCCTTTTCCCCTTCCACTGTGTCTGTGTGGCTTCTGTCTGTGCCTCTTCTGCAGACCAATCTCACTGTTATTATTCGAGTTTTTCATTAGCAGCTCAAGTCACTAGGGTAAGTTGAAGGTAGGCTCATGGCTTTGTATCCCAGTGCCTGGTAGCTGGGATCTTTTTATTTAAGAGGACTGAGTGGGACTGTTAAGAAACTCATGACTATTGCCTAGAAGTAAAGTTCCAGTTCTGAATGAAGTATTAGTTTGTTCACAGTTAAACAAAGAACACTGCTGTTTCTTATAATGTATTAAGTAACTTTTAGATCATTTGAATGCATTCTGTACATTCAGCTGCAGAGACATTTTTATCAATATAAATGTATCTATGCTGTGTGACTTTTTTTTACTTTATATGCCTTTTATACTGTTCTAGAAAGGTTCTAACTGATACCAGTAAGCCAAGCAAGAAGCCAGATCAAACCACACATCATGCAGTCAGTCATTCTCAACATCCAGACTCCATAGTTCCTCAGAGCTCCATCCAAGAGAAAACCTGATCTTTCCCCCAGTAAATGCTCGAGATGAGAGCCTTCCCTTGAGACTATACCACCTACATGGCAGAGCCTGGCAAACTACCCTTGTTTTATTTACTTGTTATGCCAAAAACTAGTAACAATTATAGACCTCAATTCCATGACCTGAAGAATGGTTTGGGACTCTTCCTGTCCCTGGAGCAAGCAGATGCCCTTAGGTTACACTTGCTTGTGATGGGACTTATGGAGATGTTACCCCAAATCGATGAACAATGGGAAGGCAGTGATACAGTGATACTGGTAAAAATAATTAACATCTGTATTAAACTAAGAAAAATACACAGCAAATATTTTTGTACACATGTGAGTATGGGGAATACATGCTGAGAACTAGAATTGTTGTGCAGAGGTCATGTGCATTTAAAAAAAATTTTTGGGGGATATAGGGGGTCGCACACAGTGATGCTCAAGAATTACTCCTGGTTCTGCACTCAGGAATTACTCCTGGTGGTGTTCAGGGACCATATGGGATTCTGGGGATTGAACCTGGTTGGCTCTGTGCAAGGCAAACTCTCTACCCATTGTACTCTATCACTCTGGCCCGGTATGCATTTTATTTTATTTTATTTTAATTATTGAGGTCATGTCTGTTTTAAGCCTAGACAGATGCTGCTAACTGTCTTCCCGTTCATCGATTTTTTTTGAGCGGGCACCAGTAACATCTCCATATGTCCTGTCTCATGCTAGTAGAGCCCAAGGGCAGATGCTTGCTCCAGGATCATAAAGAGCCTCAAACCATTCCATCAGGTCATGGGAATGAGGTATATAATTGTTACTGGTATTTGGCATATCATATACAACACGGGTAGCTTGCCAGGATCTACCGTGCGGGTGGCATACTCTTGTAGTCACCTCTGATTTCCAGCATTTATTGATGAACCACGTGGCCGCTTGCAGCTGCACGAACCGGGTTGTGATAGGCTCTTCTGCTGGGTGGAGTTCTGACGAGAGGGAAGTCCAAATGTGGAAAATGGCGGCAGTGGGGGTCGTCTGGCACTTGTGAGGCTCTGCTTGGGTGGCGGGCCAGGGCTAGAACCCGCCATCCCTCCCGGGTGCCTGTGAGTGGCTGGGCACAGGGAGAGCCTGTACACCAAAGGGTGTACACATTAAATTGCAACAAAAAAACCAGCGTACTTTGATAATAGAATTAGTGCAAAAAAATTACTCTAGGGGCCTGAGCGATATTCCAGCGGGTAGGGCGTTTGCCTTCTGCAGCGGCCAGCCCATGCTGGCCCGGGTTCGATTCCTGGCATCCCATATGGTCCCCTGAGCACCGCCAGGAGTAATTCCTGAGTGCAGAGCCAGGAGTAACCCCCTGAGAGTCGCCGGGTAAAAGCTCATTGCTAATTTATGTTCTCACAAGCAGTACATGAGGCCAGGGTTTCCTGTCTAGACATGATTAGGATTTAAATTTTTTTTCCCCAACATGCTGAGCAAGATAATATGTATTGAACTGGGGTTGTTTTTGAGCCTAATCTTTGTCAAATTCTGATTTGAATGATGTTATTATCTCTTGTTGAAAGCCTTAGGGCCAGATTCAATACACTCACCTCATATCACTACATCTAGGTGTTACAGTTGATCTTCCCTCTGTAAGGGTAATAATTTATATCATAGTGCAGCAAAGATGGTTGCTTAGAAAGCAACTGTCAAATGACTTCAAATGATTCAGAAGATTTTCAGTGCCAGCTTTATTAGCTGGATCCCCAACCCTCTGCATTTGGTCTACATTCCTTTTCTCTTCTTCCATGACCTCTTCGTTATCTTCGTTGTTAGTTTTCCTACTTATTATCAGAGGTCAAGAAGATACATGGTTTTAGTGCCCTTTTAAGGAAAGTGTTAACTTAGAACCTTGAATTTCTGTAATCAAGGAATTATTGCGTGCTCCTTTGAGAAGTTACTACACATTAATTATAAGATGCTTAAGAAACGGTATACTTTTCAATTCTGTGTACCCAAAGACTTGTTTGAAATATTTTTGCTTTTAGATTGTCTGTAGAGGATGCCAAGTGAGGAAGACTTCCGTTCAGGTCAATCGGAGGAGCAAGACTGCGCACAGAGTCAGCCTGTCAGTGATAATGAAGAAACGACCATTAAGCCAGAAGACAGTGGCCCTGCGGAGGCGGGGGACAGTGGTCCCTCTTGTTCCTCTGCCAGTGAGCCGTCCACTACCCTGGAGGGCACCCGTCTGAGGGTCGAGAAGAGGGCTGGCCCTGCTGCACATCGACAGGCATCAGATCCAGGCGGTGGAGCCCAGTGCACAGGCCCTTGAGCTTCAGGGCTTGGGGGTGGACGTTTATGATCAGGATGTGTTGGAGCAGGGGTGCTGCGGCAGGTGGACAGCGCCATCCACGAGGCGCGCCGCGCAACCCAGCTTGCTGATGCAGAGAAGGAGTATCGCTCAGTCCTGGATGACCTCACGTGAGTGTGTGCTTTCCGTCTCTGGCCTCAGTGCCTGTGTCAGGTGGACAGAGTCTGCTAGCAGAGAGTGGCGGGATTCCGGAAATTCAGGAGGACTTTGCACTGCTGGGATGGGGTCAGCGAGGACTCCTGGACCTTGTGTTTGATCATCCTCGGCTCTTCCCTCCAGAGTAGCCTTGTACAGGGTAGCGAGGTCCGACTTCAGCTCACAGGTTTATTATGCGTAATGTCCAGAGGAGATTTGCTGCCCTGACTGCCCCAGAGCTCTCCCGCACGTGGACACATGGTTCTTGGCACAGTGCTTTGAAGTTCTGCTATGTCTTGCTTGAGTTGCCAGCAGTACATCCAGCCCCTCACCCACTTCTCTTCATGTAGTTTCTTTCCAGACCCCAGTTCCAACATTAGGTCAAGTCTGGGCAGCTTTTCCGATAAGCATTTCTAGACCTAATGAGGAACCAGCTCCCTGCTTTTCCTTTATGATCCTCTCCCACTTGGGTCTACAAGAAAGATGCGGTTCCCTGCACTGCATGTCCTTGGAGATGTCATGTGTGTTAGAAAGCAGACCTGGGCTCAGCTGAGCGCTGCTCACTGGTGGCGTAGGGAAGCTGTGGGTGGACCCAGGCTCGTAGAAGGCTCGAGGGTGCAGAGCTGCCATGGCCCATGTGAGGTGGGCAGGAAAGAATAGAAGGAAAGAACTGGGTGGGCAAAGGTAGTGTCTCATAGGGGTGTGTGGGGAGGGCAGTGGCAGGCACTCTGGACCTAGGGCCGAAGCTATCGGGTGGTCGCTGTTGTCTCTGGAGCTCCGTGTTTTTGTTAGCAGTTTTCTGGTGTCTTCTTGAGGTGTTGGGTAGCAGGGGTTCTCATCTAGGTGCAGTTTGCGTCTTAGGTGTGAGGACTTCTTTTCAGGAGCTTGCCTCTCTGTGCCACCTTGTAAGCGTGCCCACTGCTCTAGAACAGGGTGTGGTAGAGTCCCTTGGATGAAGGTGGCACAAGGCGATTGGGCCAGCAGTAGCTGGACTTGCCGTTAACTGCAGAGAATACAGATAGCAAGTTACCTCTGTGTGTTAAAGTTGGGGATTACGGTTTTAGGAATGGTTTATTGGAAGCTGATAGTTTTCCTGCTCTCACACTTTAAGTGTAATGCTATAGCAAATGAATGCACCATCATGTGAAAGAAGGAAGTTACCACAGATATTTGACTCTTACAAGAAAATGTTTTACATTTTTAATATTTTTTTCAAATTTTGGGAGACTTTGACAATGGGCTGTAAAAACCTGTGTTAGTGTGTTTGATAAAGGGGATGATGGGGGAGATTATGCAAGTTGCAGGCAGGTCGTACCGGGAAATCTTTGTATCATCCTTTAAAAAAAGATAATAACCAGGTCCGTGGGTTTTTCTTGTGCATAATATCTTAAATAGACAGTGTGTCTCAGTATATTGAGTGAGTTGGCTTACAAAGGGGATTTGAATCAGCCAGATAAGTGAACGACATGGGGTCCGGGAGACAGTGTGGGGATTTGGGGGACACCCAGTTTGATCGCCAGCACAGCCTTGCTCCCCAGCATCTCCGGGTATAACGCTGCTCGGGTATAACCTGCTTCAGCATGGTTGGATGTGGCCTTGGTGGTCCCTGACACCGCAGGTCTTTGCACTGAACTGCCAGCCTGGCTATTGGGAGTGGCCCTTTGACCCCTCAGTACCACTTGGGAGGCATCGCCTTTTCCACTCCAAGAAAAGGGGAAAAGAAAAGAACATTAGCAGTGATCTTAAACTTGTAACAATCCCTCAAGTTCTGTTTGCAGCTAAAAAAGAAAATGCCTTTTGGGTTCATTTTATTCATGTTTCAGCTCATAAAGTTAGCCAATAAAAATATTTTCAGTGGAAATTTTCTTTTTCTTTTTCATTTCATTTATTTATTTATTTGGCATTTTATTTTATTTTTCAGGTCATGTACAACATCCCTAAGGCAAATCAATAAAATTATCGAACAACTTAGCCCACAAGCTGCCAACAACAGAGACATCAACAGGAAACTAGATTCTGTAAAACGACAGAAGTATAATAAGGTGATTCCAGATAACACACTAAATATTAGCTTTTCGATAAAGTCATCATTTAAGTTAAATCACCTGTGGTAGAATTTTACAGTTCATTTGTATCTTTAATTTTCCAGTGACTTCCCTTTTAAAACTCTTAGAAATACACACGTATTTCCCCACACATACATGCTTACTTGAGAATACGTTCCCTCTAGCCTTTGTGTGTCTACTCACTCCCGTACCTAGGGTCTTCGCTTCACCGCTCTCTTTCATCCCACCTGGGCTCCTGTTTGGTTAATTGACCTCTCACTCCCTCTCTTCGCATTGTGTGGACTTTCCTAATTTTCTTGTTTGCACTGATTGTGTGCACTCCACTTCCTATTAATGCAGCCGTCAGCCCACATACGGTTGTTCTCACTGTTCTGGAGGTCTGGCTTTTGTATTATAATCTTCACTCAAGCATACCGACTGGATTCACATTGAGGCTTGTAGAACTTCAGGGTAAGGGAGATGTGCTACTTAGCACATTGGTTTTAAAGTTCAAACTTCTTTAGGATTGACATACACTTTATGATGTTGCATTGCATTCTCCAGTAGTGGCAAGTTTTGATCATTTTATTTCTGCTAACAAGACTAATTCATATCCTTGTGCTTGTAGTAGATTCATTGTAGCAATACATCTTTGCAATTTTTCATTGTACTCGTTGGGGTATATAAAGATTCTCCTCTTGTTTTCCACCTAACAGCCCATTGTCTTTACTGCTCCATCTTATCTCAACTTAACTCCAGAATAGCACCCGGAGGGGCAGAGCTAACTGTGGCAGGAGGCCGCCAGGGTCTCCCTGAACACAGCTCTGGCCTCATGTGGGAGCAGGTGAATGAATGTGTGAGGCCATCTCTGATCCGGGCTCTGCCAAGGCGAGGAATGGAGCGGAGAAAACACAGGGCCCCTGGCCTAGGAGTCTGACTCAGGCTTTGCTCTTTTTATGGTTTTTCTTGAGTAGTTCTTTATATACAGAAGTAACACTAGAGTGAAAGGCTGTATGGATGAGATTTCGTTACAAGACGAAGATTTTTTTCCAAGAGAAATGACAATGATTACTACATTTTTTTTTTTTTTTGCTTTCTGGTTCACACCCGGCGATGCTCAGGGGTTACTCCTGGCTCTGCACTCAGGAATTACTCCTGGTGGTGCTCAGGGGACCATATGGGGTGCTGAGGGTTGAACCTGGGCCGGCTGCATGCAAAGCAAACGCCCTACCCACTGTGCTATTGCTCTAGCCCTGACTACATGGTATTTATATTCAGGAATTTTCCTTACTCTCATATTGTTTAAATATTCATGCCTTTGTGAGAAGAATCAGATCCCCCAGGCCAAATTTATTATAGCAATGTTAGGAATGACTGTGCTCAGGGGAGAAGAGGGCAGCAGAAGTCGGGGTGGGTGTGGTGAAATGCTGTGATGGTGAAGTGCGCTTTACAGAGTTCGCGGCTGCATGACGACGGTCACGAGCAGTCATGCTTACGGTGGATGGTCAAAGGTGTCTGTGCTTTTCAGCTGTTTGAAGTTTTGTGCTTATTTAAAAAAGATTGTATAACCATGTTGATCTCAGAGCATAGAAAGATTTAGGCATGTGTAATGGGCATCTGAATGTGTGACGGGGAGCCACACATTCCGTGGAGAAGTAGAACATGTGAACTGAAGTGCTCAGCACAGAGACAACAGTATTGGCCAATCAGGACAATAGGAGGCAGCTGCTAGGAAAGTGGTAAGTTAGCAAATAAGGTATCCCATAGTAATAGTAATAAGTGCTCAAATAAGGTAGTAATAGTAGTATGGAATTTCTATCTCCTAGAGTTAAGATTTTGTAATGGCATTTATACTTAACAAAAATCACTTCCTTCTTATTTTCTGTATTCCAAAATTAAGGAACAACAGCTAAAGAAGATCACAGCAAAACAGAAACGTCTACAGGCCATCCTTGGTGGTGCAGAGGTCAGAGTTGAGATGGATCATGCCAGTGTGGAAGTGGAGGACGAAGGTGAGAGTGGGGGGCCAGTTTCTCCGGGCCCTTGCTTGATCCTTCAAGCCTCTGCTCTGTAGAGGGGAGCTCTTTAGTCCTGGCCTAGTTTCCAAAAAACTTGTTGTTTTGACCTTAGTGTCATGACAGATATTTGAAAGTTTTATTTTCTCTACCTGCATGCAGAAGCAAATCATTTTTTAGAGCCCTGTGGGGCTTTGGGACACATATGCTGCTGGAGCCCTGGGGCGTTTGTGTCCAGGTGGCCAAGCACACGTGTCACCCACATCTCCTCTCCTGAGACATGGACTCTCTCTCGCCTTCTCTCCTCCTTCCCCTTCCTAAAGCTTCCAAATAAAATGTTTTTACTTCAAAACAAAAGAATAAAGCCAAATGCGGCTTTTAGAGAGTGATCACTTGACCACTTTCACTTGAATCCCTTTATTCATCGATTTGCTCGAGCGGGCGCCAGCAACATTTCCATTGGACCCTATCACGTGCCAATGTAACCCAATGGCATCTGGTTGATTCAGGAATATGAAGAGCCTCAAACCGTTCCTTCAGGGTCTTGACAAGGGTGATTAGACCTTCAGGGTCTTATCAAGACCTTCAGGGTCTTGGCAAGAGTGATATTAGAGAGTGATAAAACTTTAACTTCATCTGTTGGAGGCTGCTGGCACACAGTTTTAATTATGTTTAATAAATTAGAAGTCTTAGCTTCTGTGTGGTTAATTTCAGGAAGCTATATAACACCTTCATTCAATTCAATTTTGAAAGCCCATCATCATCATCAGTCAACATTTATGAACAATTTTATTCATTCAGATTCTACAGTGGCCATACAATACAAATGTCATTGTGTTGTAGCTTTTGGAAAACTTCTGTGAAAATGCATGTGTGTTTTCTTCTGGAACTGTCTTTGTAGTTTGAGGGAGTTTGTGTATTTTTAAGTTGTTGGTAACTTATTATTCACTTCTTTTAATATGGATACTTGTTAGCATATAAGTTCTTCAAGCAAATATTTTCTGCTAGCTCCAGAAGTTTATTTGATAAGATACAATGGTTATTATAAAAAAAAACAATTGAGGTGATAGGAAAAATATTGTTTGTGCACGTTGTTATTGCTGTTGTGGGGGCTACACAAAGCAGCCCCTCGGGGCTCCCTGGTGACCGGATGCGGTACTTCACTAATGCAGGCCATGTGCCTGCCACTTGTGAGTCGACTCTGTCACTTTACCAGGTCATATTTTCTGTTGCTAAGGTGAGCCATATTTCTTATTAGTGACACACTTGTTTCTGTTTGTCTGTCTATAATGTGCTGACCTCTGGCAAAATTGCTTGCTTAGTAAAATTTAGGATTAAAAATTGCAGAGGACCAACTCTGTCTCAGAGGCCTGGTTTGCAAGTACAAGGTGGTAAGTTCGACCCCCTGTGCAACCATGTGTGCTGAGCGTGATCCTGGCAGCTTTACTGTGTGACTGATCTGTTGGCCTCACAGCCACTGATGTGTGTGAGCACTGCAGCAAAGGGCTGTGACCCCCGGCGAGCCCCATAGTGATCCACAGTGAGGGATACAATTAGAATTTATATGAACCCCAGAGGTTCAGCTTCTCAGTCAGAGGAGCCCAGTCTCTGTGAGCATCACAGCCTGTGCCAGGTGTGCGAGCACCACGGTGGGATGAGGGGTGTCCTCCTCCCCCTCCCGGTCATCACAAAGGTGACATGTCTCTCCCCCTCCCAGTGCACCTTCCTCCCCAGCCCAGCCCAGCGTCACCAAGTCCAAGTTCTGAGCACAGGTCACACTGGTCAGACCTGTACTGCTGGGCAGAGCATCCTCACCAGGAGTGACTCCAGACTTCAGAGCACTTTTTGGGGACATTCTCCCTATTTTTCAAAAACGGAAGATTTGTACATTTATGAAAATGTACTTTAGTTTATTAGTCTTCAGGGCAATAGAACTTATAGTCGCAAAATGATGTCATTGCTTGCATACTCTAACAGCTGAAATGGATTGGCTCAGATACAGGCGATTGAACTCAAACACTGTGTCAGGGCCCCTTGGAAGTGTGCTTGGCAGTGTTTGCTCAAAGTCTGACATCCCTGTAGAAGTATCTACCTGAACTACAAATGATGTGTCTCGGGTACTTATAGCATCTTTGTTCTTAGTCAGATGCTGAGAAACTAATGCCCAGTGCCTTGTGGTCACTCTTTCAGAACCAGGCCCTTCCTCCCTGGGCAGCATGCTCATGCCTGTCCAGGAGACCGCGTGGGAAGAGCTTATCCGCACTGGCCAGATGACACCTTTTGGGACCCGGATCCCTCAGAAACAGGAGAAAAAGCCCAGGAAACTCATGCTTGACGAAGCTTCAGGCTTTGAGAAGTATTTGGCGGACCAAGCAAAACTGTCTTTTGAAAGGAAGAAGCAAGCTTGTGCTCGGAGAGCGGCTAAAAAAACTCAGACGTCGGTCTCTTCTGAGCTGAGCTCAGCCCTCAGCGGAACCAGACCAAAGGAGAGAAACCAGGCTCTCTCCAAAACAGATGCGCCTGCAAAAGCACCTCCAGAAGCTGCAGAAAAGGGCCCTGCGGATCCAGGGGAACATGGGCTTGCCCCGGGAAAAGAAGCCGCCGGAGTGTGACCGGAAGCCCAAGGCAGAGGGTGACTCTGAGGCGGAAGAGTCCGAGTACTTGCCCTCCGAGGAGGAGGTGGAGGACGAGGAGGAAGAGCCAGCAGGGGCCACGCTGTCAGAAGGCTCGGGCTGTGAGCCCAGGCCTGCAGTCAAGCGCAGGGAAACAACCCAAGAAAGTCACTGTGCATGATATTGATGATGACTATTTCCCAAGCTCTGGAGATGAAGCTGAGGCTACGGAAGGAGGAGGAGGAGGCGGACGGGGCCGGAAGGTGGTGAGATGCCGGGATGACGGCGACGAAGAGTACTTTAAGCAGCGGCTAAGGTCAGTTTTCAGAGATGGTAAGCCGAGTGCACTGCTTCCTTAGGCAGTGGGTTTGTTCACGGATAAGTCAAGGTGAGGGTGTATGGGTTAGGCCCCTTTTTTCTTGTGGGTCAGTTCCCTGCAACCTTAGCCTGTGAGAACCCACAGAGGCCCTGAATCCTCAGAGCGTTGACCCCACATGAGTCAGTTTCCAGGTCCTCACGGGACTTCTTCAAGCCTGGGAGGAAAGGGAGAGACTGGCATGAGAGCACCAGCTGGAGCCGAGGGGCGGCCCTGCCACAGGGAGACAGAAGGGGAAGGTTGGCTTCAGTGGTGCCCACTGGGTACTTTGTCAGTTTCTGATTTTCTGAAGTAGGAAAGTCATTCTGCAGAACATGAGGGTTGTGCTGTATTTGCTCGTGAAATCAACTTGTCATCTACCAAGTCAGAGTCCGCTGGAAGTGTGCTTTGCATATACACAGCCTCTGCTCTTTCTCAAGTTCATGCTTTTTTGTTCTAGACTGAATTAAGCTCCTATTTCCACAGCTCTGTCAGTAGGTGATGCAGGTAGGGAAAGGAAAGTGAAGGCTGGAGCTTCAGAGGACCTTGTGCGTTGTTGCACACTGTGTGAACCAAGGATAAGGAGGCTGTGGATGCCTCAGCATCGTCCAGGGTCCTGCAGAGTGCCACGCCAGCTCTCTGGCCACATCCCTTGGCTTGCTCAGGGCGCCAAGATACCCCAAAGAGAAGGGCATTTGGAACCAGGGATGCGGCTCGGATGAAGCCATGTACTTTGTATACATGATGCCTGACACCAAGTAAATAAATAAATAGAACAAGGCATCTGCTGAATAGGTTACCTTTGGAAAGTTTTCCATCCACATGGCCTTTTCTCGGTCCTCGTCTTATTTTTTTCACGGCGGACTGCCTCATTTTCATATTTCTTGGAGCTTTCTACTGACCTCAGTGAGGGAACCTTTGCTGTTTTCTTATTGAGAACTGATCACCCACCCCTGCCTGCCACGAACAGACAGCCACAGCCTTTGAAAACGAGGAGACGTGGCAGAGTCCTTTTAATGACTAAGTTGAGGTCCGGTGATGGCGGTCTTGTTCTTTAGCACTGGGATGCCTACGTGGAGCCTTAACCTTAGGTTTTAACACATGCTGGCTTCTGCCTTTCGCTTCCCACTTCGATTTTAAAGTTTGTTTTTTTTCACATTTAATATCTGTAAAGTTGTTTTGAGGATATTTTGCTCAATACTTGAACAATGAGCAGTGTCAGTCTTTAACTACTGAAGAGAATTAATAGATGTTCATCTCAGCATATTGATTGCAAATGAAGCAATATAGTCTTCTCATTAAATTCTGTCAATATTAAATATATTTTAAATAGATCAGTATTTTGATCAAGAACAATTTATTTTGATTAAATTTTAAATAAGGATTTGGTTTAATTTCATGTCATTAAGTTTTTCTTAATAATGTTAAGATTGTAAAACAATTTGTTATTTCCAAAGCCATATCATGAGATGATAGGGTTTTTTTTTTTTGCTAAAGTCACTGTAAAATCTCCAGTGAGTTTCAGAAATATCAATAACACTAATTACCACCAAAATTTTATAGCTCTTAAAATTTTAGAGCTGTGGTTTTAAGAGTGCTAGACTGCAGTTGTGCCACGTTGAAATGTGTGTGTTTCAATCTTCTTTGATTCTCTTTGGATTAGGGGATATTAAGAGAAAATGCAGTGCTGAGGACTGAGAGGTAGAGCAACAGCATTTTAGCACTGTCATTCTTTATATTTGTTTCTTCTTGTTGATCTTTGTAGTTGTGTTGAATTTTCAGTGTTATTCCTTGAAGTGAAAAAAAATAACCTTTAGGATCTCTTAACAATGATTTGGTGACACACATAAAGTCATAAAGTTTGCAGCATAGAAAAATGCATTTTACTTCTCTCTTTTTTATGGTTTTGGGGCCACACCTGGTGATGCTCAGGGGTTACTCCTGGCTCTGCACTCAGGAATTACTCCTGACAGTACTCGGGAACACACCATGTTGGGTGCCGGGTTGTTTTGAGCCCAAGTCAGCCGTGCGTAAGGCAAGGCAAATGCTCTACCCACTGTGCTATCACTCCGCCCCAAAGTGCAGTTTTCTTAATGAGTATAAAAGTCAGGAATATATACCCTGGCTAGATATCTTTTTTGAACTTTTATATACATTGTTTATGCCAGGGCTCCTTCTGTGACCCTTTTGTTGTAATACTCTTTCAAGTTCTTGGAAATGAAGCAAGTGACTCTTGACATCCACCCTCTTTATTTTCTCAACCAGTCAGAGGTCTTGGCTAGTCCTGGGTATCTCTGTTGTAGCTGGTGTTCAGTGGAAATCACCCATTAAGCCTTTATTCTAGCTTATTCTCTGGAAGTGGGTACCAATATCTGACTTCAGGTTCATTTCTGCAGTTTTAAAATCATTGGAGGGCTGGAGCGATAGCCCAGCGGGTAGGGCGTTTGCCTTGGATGCGCCCGGCCCATGCCGGCAGGTTCGATCCCCGGCATCCCATATGGTCCCCAAGCACCGCCAGGAATAATTCCTGAGTGCATCGCCGGGTGTGATCACAAAAAGCAAAAAAAAAAAAAAAATATATATATATATATATATATATCATTGGAATGGTTGCCCCTGCATTTTATTTATTTATTTATTTTTTTTTGCTTTTTGGGTCACACCCAGCAATGCTCAGGGGTTACTCCTGGCTCTGCACTCAGGAATTACTCCTGGCAGTGCTTGGGGGACCATATGGGACGCCGGGATCGACTGCAAGGCAAATGCCCTACCCGCTGGGCTATCGCCTCCGGCCCGCCCCTGCATTTTAATTAGTTCATTATTTTGGTTTTGGGATCACACCCAGTGGTTCTCAGAGTTCATTCCTGTCAGGGCTCTGGGGACCATATGAGATGCGAGGAATTGAGCCTGGGTTTGTGAGCAAGGCACGTGGCCCACCATCCTTCTTTCACTCTAGCCCCATTTTAGTTTATTTCTTAACATTTTTCTTTTGACTTTACTCACTGTGATTTACAAAACTGCTGGGAAAAGAGTTTTATATGTGTGCTCAAACTCAAAACCCACCACCAGTGACCCAAGGTTCCCTCCACCTGCAGCTCGCCTCCTTCACAAGCGCCCCCTCCCCCATGTTTTTTCTGCTTTGTTCTCTGTACGAAATCGTGTTTGGGGGCTCTCTCCTCAGAGGCATTCTGATTTTCATGCCTCTGATACATACAAGAGAGATGAATAGCTTTTCAGGAGATTCTGTTGGCTTTTATCCCTCACAAGTGTGTGCAGATCTTATATGACATTTTAATTTTTAATTTATTTATTTTGATTTTTTTTTTTTTTTTTGGCCATACCTGATGGTGTGCTTAGGGCTTACTCCTGGCTTTTCTGTGTCCAGGAGTCTCTCCTGGCAGTGTTTAGGGTTCTGGGGATCAAACCCATGTCACTTGCATGCTGGCCAAGTGCGTTACCTATTGTTCTGTCTCTGCGCCTAAAACATTATTTTTACTTAAATTACAAACTAAGTCCCCCGCTTGCAGTTTATATCTTTCCCTCCCTTCCTTTCCCTATGTTGTTGTGGATATCCTGGGGTTGGCTTGGGGACTCCCCAGAGATGCATGTATGGGGTGCACCGAGGCTTGTCAGGGTTCACACTCCTTTAGTGGTGGTCTTCCATCCATGCTGACTGGACGTGGCTGCGGCTCACGCAGGGCCACGGTGCTCACAGGAGTTCACATTTCTTTAGTAACAGTGCTTGCACGCAGCCTGGGGATCGTGCTTGGCAGGTTGCTCACACAGTGCTTCCCGAGTTTGTGCTCCTGGCCCTGTGTTCACACATCTTAGCTGTCGTGCTTCCTTGGGGGGTGGGATTGCACATTTTTTAGTTTCGTTCCTTGCAGGGAAACGCTGAGGCGCCCTGCACAAAATTCAGGAGCAGGGTCAGGGATCCCGTTCTGTCCCAGGGGATTGGCAGCCGATAGACGGAGAAAGACTCAAGAATCCGGCAAAGTTTCAAAATGCTTTACTTAACACAGGTTCAGGCATACAAATCAGCAATAGGAAAAATCCTGAGCTTAGGATTCCCAGCTAGGGACCCTGGCCACGTGTAGGCCAAGATGGTGGCCACCACATGTTAGGACCCTGTAGAGAGGAGACAGAGACAAGGCACCAGCAGAAAGGGGGGAGAGAGGGACCCAAAAGAGAGCGAAGAGAGGGAGCAGCCTAGTTTTATATCTCTGTAACTCAGACCTCCCACTTTTATGGGAAGCCATCAGGATCAAATGCCCTCAGGTACTTTTTTCCCAGGACCTCACCTAGGCCCTTTTAGATGTTAATGTCACCGATTCAAGATCTGTCTAGGAAATGCCTTTGCAGGGTAGAGAGAAGAGGTTTCTGAGATGAACTGTATCTCAGAATACAAAGGCATGCATCTGTACCAAAGACTATACTAATGCCTGTTAAATATTTCTCCAGGCCTTCACAAGAGTCTCATCTTTACTTCATGGTAGTTCGGTATTTTAGTTGCCTTTGAGTTATCAGGGGAGACATGCTTGCTTGCTTGGAGGCAAACAGCATTTCTCTCTGGTCTAATTACTTAGAGATCCAGCGTGGCCAGGCAAATATGCCGGTAAGATCTAGCTAGTCCCACGATGATTGTGGTTGCATGAGAGAATATTTATACCAGCTGGTATATAACACATGGTCAGATAAACTGCCACATTTAAACTGCCCTCCTGTCTACAAAGTGACCAGCAGGGGGCAATCCAGGGCAGGTGCAGAGGCTCTGGGCAGGTGTACTGCAATAGTTCCTATGGAGTTCTTTGGGGCACAGTGCCACAGTTCAGTAGTCGGGTCTGACCTGAGGGCTGGTGACAGTGGGGGACAAGTGGTGGTATTTATTCCAGCTGTTTACTGACCTCAAGATGCAGCTGGGCCCAGAGTGATAGCACAGCGGTAGGACATTTGCCTTGCACGCTGCTGACCCAGGTTCGACTCCGGCATCTCATATAGTCCCTGAGCACCACTAGGAGTGATTCCTGAGCAAAGAGCCAAGAATAACCCCTGAGTATTGCTGGGTCTGACCCAAAAAGAAGAAAAAAAGATGCAGCTGGGGCAGTGCCACCAACTCCTCCTCCTGTGCCCAGCAGCAGCCAGCACTGCTTTAGGCCTTATATCCTGAGTGCGAGGAAGACTTCTTTTTTTTTTTTAATTTTTTTATTGTACCACCGTGAAACATACAATTACAAAGGTGTTCATAATTGGTTCTTGGTAATACAGTATTCCAGCACCCATCCCTCCACCAGTGCCCCATTTCCACCACCAATGTACCCCTCCCCTTCCCTGCCCCCCCAGGCCGCCTTAATAGCAGGTACCCCAGTTTCCTCTCTTTCTCTCTCTGTCTCTCTCTGTCTCTGCATCTCTCTCCCTCTTATTTTACACATTGTGGCTAGCCCTGCAGATATTTAGAGTTTATCACTTAAGTCTCTTTGTGTATATTCAGTGGTGAGTTTTAATCTGCCATTACCATTTCCCACATTTAGTAAAACACTGGTATCTATTTATGTCGTATTAATGAATGCAGTCATTCTCTATCTGTCCTTTTCCTTCTGACTAATTTCACTCAGCATGATAGTCGCCATGTCCATCCATTTGCAGGTAAATTTCATAATTTCATCTTTTCTGACAGCCGCATAGTATTCCATAGTGTAGATGAACTACAATTTCTTTAGCCAGTCCTCTGTTCTCGGGCATTTAGGCTTCTGTCTCTGCTGATGCCATCGGGTTAGTGGTGCCTTTCTGACACTTACCCCCTGGGGCGTTTCCCTGTGTTAGACGTGTTCGGGTTGGTCATGTAGCAACCTGTGTTCCTTGCACTGAATAGAAAGTGAAGCAAAGGTTCCCAGCCTGCAGGCTAGTTCTTCAGTCACCTGGGAGCCTGGTACTTGGAGATGCTGATTCAGGAATTGTAGGCCAGGGTGACTGGGCAGTACATTTTTAAAAGCTTTCTGAGGCTGGTCCGATGTCTTCAGCTGTGGGAACTCCTTGGTGCATTTTATATGTTATTTTCCTTCCGAGGGACACTGTATTGATTTTGGTAGGGTAAGCTGGCGTGTCAGTTTCTCTAAAGTCCTGTGTGCCCCAGGCAGCCAAGCTGCTGCTGCTCCAGGTGGCTTGAAGCCTCTTCTTGAAGCCACTTGCATTTTAGCATTTCTGATTTCCTGGGTTTCTAGTATGAAAATACGATAGTGCTCAGATGGAAGGAAACGATCTGTCTTTAATTTTTGATATTTTTCTGCAGTGTATTCCCATCTTTGATCATGTTTCTCTCAGTTGTAATAATTATATTGGGTTGTAAAAACACTTTATTTAACACTTTGTCTCTTTCAAGTTGATCCCCTTGCCTCAATCTAGCGTTCAGGAGTAAAGGTGGCATTTGAAGCTGGGATAAGGTGGTGTCAGTTGAGGAATTCGGTGAAATGAGCAGAGTCTAGATGTGACCACAGGTGGCGCCAAGAATCAGTGCACGGCTGATTCTTGCTGGGAGTCAGGCTTGCGCCCTGGGCTGCAAACCAAGCTAAAAATGTAATCCAGGGTTCTGGGTGTCGAGGGAGGATTGTGAAGATTTTGGGGAGTCTAGAAGGTCTGGCAAGTGTGATAGGGACAGGGTTAGGGTTGTCATGGTCAGGTGTAATCTGAATCTACAGCCACATGCCCGCAGATGTAACTATCCTCAGCCCCATTTTATTACTTTATGTTCATTAATAACTGAATAAAGAAGAGCTGATGAGTCCATGCATGTATAAAGCACAGCACATTTCTTGACACTTAGCAAGACTTCATTTGTCACCTGGGAAAATGCTGGCTTTCTGTCTCCTCTGGAACACTGGGGCTTCTGCTGGCAGGGGTGGGCAGGAACCTGGCTTGGATTGTTCGCCTCTGGAGTTGTGCAGTTCTTGGAAGGGTTCGGCATCTTTATTTGCCGAGAGGGTCGAGCCAATAGGATAGATGTTGAGAAAAATCTCCTGGACTTAGAAATGTCTGTGTGTGTGTGTGTGTGTGTGTGTGTGTGTGTGTGTGTATGAGTGTGTGTGCACGTGTGTTTTGAGAAAAGTCTCCTGGACTTGGAAATTGTGTGTGCACATGCATGTGTGTGTGTCTGTCTCTATGTGTGTTTGTGTGTGTGGTGGAGATGCTGTGTGTTTGAGTGAGCCTGACAGCATTACTCTGTGTGTGTTGAGAAAGGTGTCCTGGATTTGGAAATGTGTGTGTGTGTTGGCGTGCATGCGTGTGTGTGTTTGTGTGTGTGTGTGTTGAGGAAAGTCTCCTGGACTTGGAATTGGAAATGTGTGTGTGTGTGTGTGTGTGTTGAGAAAAGTCTCCTGGACTTGGTAATGTGTGTGTGTGTGTGGGTAGTGCCTGTGTGTGTTTTTGTCTGTCTCTATGTGTGTTTATGTGTGTGGTGGAGATGCTGTGTGTTTTGAGTGAGCCTGACAGCATTACTCTGTGTGTGTGTGTGTGTGTGTGTGTGTGTTGTTTGAGAAAAGTCTCCTAGATTTGGAAATGTGTGTGTGTGTGTTGAGAAAAGTCTCCTGGACTTGGAAATGTGTGTGTGTGTTTCTGTCTGTCTCTGTGTGTTTGTGTGTGTGGTGGAGATGCTGCGTGTTTTGAGTGAGCCTGGCAGCATTACTCTATGTGTGTGTGGGGAATGTGGGGGAGTGGAGTCTGTGTGTTGTGAGAGATGCGCCCTCAGTAGCTGGGGCTGCCTGACAGCGTTGCCAGATGCTTGCCCCTCCCCAGTGTCTCACGTCCTTATCTCTTCATGCCTTTCGCTTTTCAATCCTCTCCACTCTCAAAGTGGGCAATACCATGCCCGGAGACCCTGGAAGGATGGGGTGGGCGTTTGGTAGCAGCCCTGGGCCCAGTTAGGGGGCTCATTCTGACAGTTCAGCCAGGGAGGAGATTTCCAGGTCAGGATGTGGAGTAACTTTTTTCAGGAAACGGGGTGGTTGGCTAGGTCAGTTGGTTCTGGAGGAAGGAGCCCTAGTTAAGGTAGCTAACCCAAAGGGAGCTGGCGGGGTGGGCTGGGTCAGGTGGGAGGAGTCTGCAGATGGTGTCTGGACTCAGAGTTCTGACCTCTCAGAGGTCTCTTTGCTGGCGAGGCCAACTTTGCGTGTTAGGGGATTCCTGTTACTTGCCTGAAACCCTGTGGAGGGTCATGCCCACTCAAACCACCCTGCCAGCTTCTTTGTCTCCATTGTATTGTCTTCAAGGAGCCCCTTTCTTTCTTCCTGTCAAAAGTTGACCCCCAAAACGGTCCCTTTGTGTTGGAATTGGCCCTGGTTTATCTTCCAGCTGCATGGGGATTAAGTACTTTTTAAGCTCTGTTTAGGGAAAGCCAAAATTGGTATTGCTGGTGTGGCTGTGGTGCCCGGCTGAGTCAGCAGGTGGCAGTCAGGAAACAGGCTTGTCTACACCCAGGGCTCTGCTCCATGGGTCCTGGATGGTTGATGGTCTGCCATAGAAAAAGACTGGGCACCCTGGGATGAACCCAGAGCCATGGCAGAGCCTGGCAAGCTACCCGTGGTGTATTCAATATGCCAAAAACTAACAATAATGGACCTCATTCCCAATGAATGGAGACGTTACTGGTGCCTGCTCAGCCGAATCGAACAATGGGAAATCAAGTGACAAGTGATATGTTTTAAAATTTCATTTAAAAAAAGTTTTAAAATTACATTGGGGTGGGGTGGTTGTTTGGGGGCCATACCCAGAGGATACTCCTGACTCTGCACTGAGGAATTACCTCTGGTGGTGTTCAGGACCCCAGATGGGATGCTCGGATCAAACCCAAGTTGGCCGAGGTGCAAGGCAAACACCCAACCTCTGTATCTTTTATCTGTCTGTCTGTCTGTCTGTCTGTCTAATCTATCTATTTATTTATTTAAGTGCTCAATCCTCTTGATCCCCGCAATCTAAATTTAATGAAAGTTTAATCTTGATTTGGTCAGAAGCCTAAATTGTTACCTAAATGTAATCAGTTGAAAATCATTCTTATTGTTAGTGTCCAGAGGGTTGTATTTCTAGGATTTGTGCTGCCAAAGTGAGCACCAGAGGGTTTCATTCCTTTCTCAAGAAATAAACCTATACTCTTTATTTTTCTTTCTTCCTGGACTCTGTATTTTAGAGAGAGAAGAAGAAGTTACTCCCTTAAGGAGTCTTCTTAGCGCCTTAGCTTCGTTTAAATGACGAAGCCAAGACACAAATGAAGACTAATTTTGCTTTGTGCTCCACACACCTCTCCTTCTCAGCTCCAGTGTATAATTGTCTGCATCAGTCTTAATTTACTCTGTGAGATCTGGACTCCTAACTGAGGGTATTTCATCTGCTCAGATGTGCCAATTAAGTCCACCCAGATAGACCATAAAAAGGCAGATAAGAAAAGTAAAACACTGAGTATCTCAATTTAGCAAATTAGACTAATCTGTTAGGATTCTTAGCTGTCTGAAATAGAAAACCTATCGCACTGCAGAAATGCAAGCTGTATTAAATACCCAGCTTGGTGCCTTGAATATATATTTTTTAAAAAATCAAATTGTACTCATTGTGCTTCTCTTGTGAAATTTCTCTCATGGATATAGCGACGAGTGGAGAATGACCCAGCGCTCGCACTGTCTCTCTTTATTGAGGTGATTTAACATGTGCTGCGTGACTTCTCCCCTCCTGGCCTGTACTGAGCTGCCCTTCTCAGGCTTGGTGGCCCTTATATTGTATCCATGAAGATAGACTGTGGAGATCAGTTTTAAATTTCAGAATTATCGGAATTAATGGCATAGCATATTTTTCTTTTTTCTTTTTTTTTTTTTTTTTTTGCATTTTTGGGTTACACCGGCAATGCTCAGGGGTTTCTCCTGGCTCTGCATTCAGGAATCACTCCTGGCGGTGCTTGGGGGACCATATGGGATGCTGGGGATCGAACCGGGCCAGCACAGGCCAGCCGCGTGCAAGGCAAATGCCCTACCGCTGGGCTATCGCCTCCGGCCCCATATTTTTCTTTTTAATTAGTAATTTGGGAGGTGGCTACACCCAGTGATTCTTAGCAGTTACTCCTGGCGATGCTTGGGGGACCATATAGAATGCCAAGGATTGAATCCAGGTTGGCTGTGTGCAAGGCAAGCGCCTTATATGCTGCCTTGAAAATCTGCTTTGCTTAGCAGAGTTTTATTAAAAAAAGTCAGTGGATAGCTAGTGAAGAGTGAGGCTTTACCCACCCTGTAGGGAAGGGATTCATGTATATAAAAGATAAGATCACTTGATCACTTGACTTCCCGTAGATCATCGATTACTCGAGCGGGCACCAGTAACATCTCCATATGTCCTGTCACATGTGAGATAGCCCAAGGGCATCTGCCCACTCCAGGAACATAAAGATCCTCAAACCATTCCATCAAGTCATGGGAATGAGGTCTATAATTGTTACTGGTATTTGGTATGTCAAATACGACACGGGTAGCTTGCCAGGCTTTGCCGTGCGGTGGGATAATTTTCTAGTCACCTCAAGACTCGAGCATTTATTGATGAACCGTGCGCCGCCAAGCCAGGCTGCAATCAGCTCTTCTGCTGACGGGAGGGGAGTCCGGATGTGGAAAATGGTGGCCCTCAAAAAGATCACGATCACGATCTTCCCGTTAATCATCTATATGCTAGAGCGGGCACCAGTAATATCTCCATATGTCCTGTCTCATGCCAGTAGAGCCAAGGGCATCGGCTTGCTACAGGAACATAAAGAGCCTCAAACCATTATATTAGGTCATGGGAATGACCTAATATAATTGTTACTGGCATTTGGCATATCAAATACAACACGAGCAGCTTGCTAGGCTTGCCATGCGGGAGGCATACTCTTTAAACACCTCCAAATAAAGCCGGGCTGTGATGGGCTGGTCGGCTGGGTGGAGTTCTGACGAGAGGGAAGTCCAATGTGGAAAATGGCGGCGCCCATGGAGTGGGTGGGGGTCGTCTGGCTTGTTGTGAGGTTCTGCCCGAGTGGTGGGCCAAGGCTGGAACCCACCATGCCTCCCGACTGCCTCTTGAACGGCTGGACACAGGGAGAGCAAGGAACCGCTCTTCCCCATGTCTAAGAGTCTCTGGACCAGCATACCTGGGCCGGATTGAGGAAGAAAACTGCTGCAGGGTGGGTGTCGATGATCCGGGCTAGAGTGATAGTCCAGCAGGTAGGGCGTTTGCCTTGCATGCAGTCGGCCTGTGCTGGCCGGGTTCGATCCCTGGTATCCCATGTGGTCCCCTGAGCACCGCCAGGAGTAATTCCTGAGTGCCTCAAAAGATAAGATACTAAAAATAAATGTGCCCAGCCAGACCATTGTTATGTTATTTAGAATTTTTTTTCTGACTCTAATTTTTAAAGTAAGTATAGTTTGTCTGTGTAATTTCCACGCACAGTGTGCCCAGAGCCAGGAGACACTCTTGCTTGTCTTCTTCTTTTCCCCACTTTATTTAAACACTGTGGTTTAGGTCATTCCTTCGGGCACCACCTGCCATCACTCTTACCTTCCTTCCACTATCGTCTGCACTTTCCCAACACCCCTCAAGCCAGCCCCTGTAGCAGGCCCCAAATAATTTATATTTTATTGCTTGTTACCACTAAATGGCTAATGGAAATATGTTTATATTTCCGTAGAAGGAAATTTCTGAAAGTTGTGCATCTCAGACCATGACAATATTAAGCCTTGTCTGAGGGCTTACTGAACTGCTATTGGAAGTTAAACCTTCTGTGTTAATGTTTTTGTTGGTTGGGATTGTTTAGATTCTGTGTTTCATCCCATATAATCTGTGTGCTACTACTGGACGTCAATGTTGTAGAGTTTGAAAATGTCGCTCAAGAAAATCCAGAATATTTAATTGGGTTATCTGGCTAGAGGCATGGTGGCAGCTTTGGGGTATGGGTGTGGCTATGGGGGCTTTGGTAGGGTGGGAGCTGGCCTGCCCCCATCCTGAGATGACCCTGGGGTCTCAGCCAGGTACTGGTATCTGAGAAATTTTTGCAGCTAGTTATCTCTTTCAGGACTTATTTCTGAGTGTGTGGAACAAGGCCAGTAGATGAGCTTTCATGTCATCGGTGGTGGGACATGGCCTTGGAGACATTCTTAAGGAGGTGATATAAGATAGGAATTAGGAATCACAGGCCATGGGCGCGGAAAGGCCATACCCAGTGGCTATGAGATCTTTGATGACTCCTCATCAGTAAGATGGGCTTCATAGCAGCACCCTCAGACCCTTTGCAGGGCTGGAGAGATTGTACAGTGGGTAGAGCTGTACCGCTGGGAAGCCTGGCACACGCTGACCCAGGTTTGATCTCTGGCATTCTATATGGTCCCTTGGGGCTCACTAGGTGCAATTTTTGAGTGTAGAGCTAGGAGTAACCCTGGAGTAACTAAAAAAGCCAAAAACCAAACAAAAACAACCCCCTATGCAGATTACAAAAAAAGTATCAAAGCTATTTGGCGTAGGCCAGGCACTCAGTAAGTGATGATATGAAGACGTGGCCTCTTTCCCGGTAGAGGGTAGTTTAGCAGTTGGTATTAGTATGCATAGCCACGTCATTACTTGTTAAAAACTTAGTTATTTGATAATGTTTTCTATGATTAATCATTTTATTACTATGAATCGAGATTCATCAATTTGGGCAAGGGCTGCCACTTGCATTTCCCTTGGCCCTAGCATGTGCCAAGGTAGCCCAGGAGGGCATCTGGCGGGTTCTAGGCCTATGAAGAGCCTCAAACCGTTCCAGCAGGGTCTTGCAACAAGCCAGACTGACCATCTTGTAGGTGGGCGGCCACTTTTCTTCATCGGACATCCCGTGGGTCCCGTCAGAACGGCTCCAGCCAGCAGACTAGTCTACCAAATCCGCAGACATGTCCAGCCCAGCTGATTTATCAATGAATGTTGGACTTAGAGATGACTACATGAGTCTGGAATAGCTGCGGAGGGCAGAGCTCCGGTTCCTTCTCTCACTTGAGTAGGCGTGATATTCCAAGCATAGCTCTTTCGATTCCTCTCTGGGAGACCCGAATAGCATTGCTCTTCCTGCTTTCGCAGAGGCCCAGGTCTCTGGGCGTATGTTAATGCAGGGAGAACGGTGTTGAGTAAATCGATGATGAACGGGAAGATTGTGATATTAGTGATGATCAAACCACACATCATGCAGTCAGTCATTCTCAACATCCAGACTCCATAGTTCCTCAGAGCTCCATCCAAGAGAAAACCTGATCTTTCCCCTTTAAGTTTCACTAGTAAATGCTCGAGATGAGAGCCTTCCCTTGAGACTATACCACCTACATGGCAGAGCCTGGCAAGCTACCCGTGTTTTATTTACTTGTTATGCCAAAAACTAGTAACAATTATGGACCTCAGTTCCATAACCTGAAGAATGGTTTCGGGCTGTTCCTGTCCCTGGAGCAAGCAGCATGCCCTTGGGTTACACTTGCTTGTGACAGGACTTATGGAGATGTTACTAGTGCCCACTCGAGCAAGCATTCAAATCGATGAACAATGGGAAGACAGTGATACAGTGAATATGATTAAAGTTCATTTAATGATAAAACATATGAATCTGATCAAGTACCTTATCAACCTTATTTAGGGGGAGAAATAAAAGTCGCTTCTCCCCAAACACACTAGGGGGCACTAGTCATCTGCCCAGGGGAAGTTCTTGACTCTTCGTAGCCTGTAATTTGGCTCTGATGTGGGCGGGTCAGGGTGAGTCTGGTTCCTCACAGTGCAATCTGCATTAAGGTCAGTGTTCCGGATCCTTCTGTTGGGCCCGTCAGGTTTGTTGAGCTTCATGCTGTCCTGGAGGTATAGGGTGCTGTGGCCATAGTGGTTTCTGATAGCAGACATGTCTGACAAGAGGGGGAGTAACACGATGGAGGCAAGTTTGATTTTAGCTCCTGCCGGCCAGCTTTCAGTATGTGTTTAGACATCTGTCATTTGTTGTTGCTTTTGAGCCACACTCAGCTTTGTTCAGTGATCAGTCCAGGTGGGCTTGGGGACCGACCATGTGGGATGCAGGAATTGAAGCCAGGTCAGCCGCATGCCAGGCTAACACTTTATCCGCTGTGCTGCCTCTGTGCTCAAAATTTATAAGTTTTTAATGTATGTGTATCCTGAAATTCATAAAATCTCTAAATTTTACTTTTTGTGTGTAGTCTCCTGGCAATACTTAGAACAAATACATATGACTTCCTAAAATAGATTTTCTTTCCTGTAGCATCTAACTATTCCTAGACCTTGCTAGGAAGAGTGTGGTAAAGTCACAGCTGTGGAGGTAGGGAAAGCAGTTGTAGGTCAGTGGTGAATGCAGTGGAACAGGATATTTTGTGAACCTGTTTTCCAAGGACTAACTTTGATCTTTCTTGTTGTTGTTGCTTTGGGTTGATAGTGGCTCAAATCATTGTGTTTCAATAGTGCTTTTTCGCACTCTTAACTCACCACATAACATCCACCACTGCAAACATCACCGCCAAGGAGTCTTTGGACGCCCCACCATGTTTTGTCACCCCCATATTTTCCTCCCTCTGGTCCCAGTTACCTCCTTTCCAGGGTCAGGCTTCAGGAGTCAGACTTGGGTTACATTTGTTTTGTCTCTTCCCACCCATGTATGAGTGAAATCATCCAGTACTTGTTTCTTCTTTCTGACTGGACTAAGCATGACACCTTCTGGTTCCACCCCTGTTGTCACAAATGGCAAGGTTTCACCTTTTTTTCTGACCGAATTGTAGTGTCCCATTGTGCATTTATATCACAGTTTCTTGATTCTCTCATCTGTCATGGCTTGCTTTAGCTTGTTTAATCATCGATCATTTTCAAACCATGCTTCTTTATCCCATGTCTCCCCTGTCCCTCGCCCAGTTGTGAGCTTCACTCATTCATCTATTCTTTTCATTCAGCTCATGTTGTCTGTGATGAGGGTGGGGGCAATAGGCTAGTCTCTAGGGAGGTAAAAACGACCAAGACAGTGTGTGCCCTAAAGTGGCGCCCACTCTAATGGGGGAAGGGCCTTTGAAAGATGCTGACACTGGATAAACATTTTATAGGGACACCAGGGCTCCCCAAGGGACTCGGGTTGGGACCTGTAGCTGAGGTGGCTAGTTTGGGCTGGACAAGGCAGCTTTCCTCTTCTGGCCATCTGACAGAGTGGAGTGGTGAGGAATGTGAGGCTAAGGGCTGGAAGGAAGGTTGGCAACGGAACAGGAACCGCATGGCACAGAATAAGGACCATACAGAAGTGAATGGCCAGTACAGGATAAGGAGAATACAGGAGCGAATGGCCAGTACAGGATAAGGAGAATACAGGAGCGAATGGCCAGTACAGGATAAGGAGAATACAGGAGCGAATGGCCAGTACAGGATAAGGAGAATACAGGAGCTGAATGGTCAGTACAGGATAAAGGAGAATACAGGAGTGAATGGTCAGTACAGGATAAGGAGAATACAGGAGCGAATGGTCAGTACAGGATAAGGAGAATACAGAAGCGAATGGCCAGTACAGGATAAGGAGAATATAGGAGGCGAATGGCCAGTACAGAATAAAGGAGCGATGGTCAGTACAGATAAAGGAGCGATGGTCAGTACAGATAAAGGACAATACAGGCGTGAATGGTCAGTACAGGATAAGGAGAATACAGGAGCGAATGGCCAGTACAGAATAAGGAGACTACAGGAGCGATGGTCAGTACAGATAAAGGACAATACAGGGCGAGCCGTTGGGGGGTGAATGGTCAGTACAGGATAAGGAGAATACAGGAGCGATGGTCAGTACAGATAAAGGACAATACAGGAGTGAGTGGTCAGTACAGGATAAGGAGAATACAGGAGTGAATGGCCAGCGGCAGCGAGCTGAGTCTCTTCTGCGGTTGTCTCGGGAACATCCTTGGAATTCTGCAAGTTCTCCTTTAGAACAGAGCTTGAAAATGCAGCGGCAACTCTCAGGTATTCTCTTTGTATTTCCTTCCCGTAGTGTCCAGCGGCCTAGCGCTGAAGGCGGTATTGTTCCTGGTAGTTGACGTGGTTAGACTGTGCGGTGTCGCTGTAGCTTGGGTCCTGGGTCCAAGTTGCTTGTGACAGATCATTATGGCAGGATTAGCCCCAGGCCCTGCAGCCTGGGCAGGCTCGCGTTCATGCAGGAGTGTAGTGAAGCCAGGGAGTGTTTTCTCCCCCTGCATCTGATTGGGATGGGAAGTTTATGTTTATTGCCGAATTCCCTTCTAAGAGGCTGCCAGTGGAGCTGACAGCGGGCTGGTGATGGCAGCCGTGAGAGGAGCTGGCAGCGTCGCCAGCAAACACCAGGCCCACTTGGTTTTATGTGGTTGCAGCTGTGACTATGACATTTGCGGATTTTTTTAAATGAGAGAATAGAAAACATGGAACAGTTCCCCCACCCCCCCACCCCATGCCCCAAAGCATTGGAGCTCTGGGTTATGACTCCCTCCCTTCTGTTTTTAAGATCAGGTCTCTGGCTTATTTATGGAAATGGCGGGATTATGCCATTGGGGAACCTTTTAGAATTGTGTTGAATCTCAGATGTCTTGGGCCCAGCTCTCAATTTTGACCACCCCCAAATAATTTTAAGTCCTTCTCGATCTCTTTTTGTTACTGTTATACAAAAGAGGGCCTGTGCTTCATAGCAGTTTACTCCATTGCTCAAATCTATTCAGAATTTTAAATGGAGATGCCCCAGTAGGTTGATGGCTGGGTGCTCCGAGAGGCAGAGATCCTTTCTCCTGGTGATCACTTACTGAGCCTCTGTGTGATAAAATACAGTTTTTGTTTGAACCTGTCAGTGGGTTCTGTCCAACCTGGAGCTGCAGCTCAGCGTCACATGTAGGTTTTACTGCCCTTGTGCTTCTGTTTCTTCCTGTGCAGGTGAGCAGGGCAGATTCACTAGAGCCTACCGCAGGGCTATGTGTGGCTCTCAGGAAGTAGATAGGACCGTACCTAACAGTATAGCAGTTCAGGGCTTTATACTGCTGCGTCACCTAGACCCCCACACTTAATCCAGTAACTTACCTACTGTTGCGCCCTTCTCACTTATGCGGACATTCAGAGGTTCCTGTGGAGGGTTTAACTCCTTGAGTGTTTGGGTCCGACTTTTCATGTTTTGGCTTGTGCTTAACTGCATACTTGAAATGTAGTTTATTCACAGCACAAGCCCGTCCTTTATGATGTCTGCTGGTGGGACAGTTTCTCTCCTGCCAGCTTACAGGCCAGGTTCATCACTGAACGGACAGCAGCTTAGAGGCTGTGATGCATCTAGTATGGGAAAGGCCTTTTTCTTAAGACTCGGGTGGGTGGGGGCCTCTGGCTCTCCCTGCCTCCCCCTGCTCTCCTGCGCCATGTCCCACTTCTTGCCCACCTGCGTTTGGAGTGGCTCTGCTTCAGTGGCTGCTAGCTGGGTGGTCAAATGTTTTCTGCCTGCAGGCTACCTGGGGATGGCTGCCTTGTAGACTAGAGAACAAGCATCTCTTAGCCCACGCCAGCCACTTGTGCCTGTGGTTTTAGAACCCTGGTGTTTTGGCCTTTAATACGTGTCTATGATTCTTCTGGGGCGATTTGTCTTCACTGTGATATAAATGGTTGTAGGCAACAACGATTTCTCCTCACCACCTTCAGTCATTCTTTCGCCGACCTGAATAAACGTTTGGCTCGTTCTGTCTTCCCTTTTGAAGTGCTGGCCATGGAAGGGATGTGGTTTCCGAGGCATTGGGTGCTCTGTGGTGGCGTGGCGGGGCTGTCCATTTTAAGAGGAGGAAGCGGGAGGAGGAAACTGAAACTCTGTGGGTGCGGAGTGATGCCGGGGGTGGGTGGTGGGGAAACTGCGCAATGCAGGGATTGACAGGCTGGGTCTACAGGAGGCAGGGGTGAGGTGGGAGGGGTCAGGGAGAAGAGAACCCAATTGTCTTGTGGTTGAGAACCACTGCCTTGGACCCCTGCATATAAGCAAATTTCTAGATAATATGTAGGTAATATGAAGTAATAGTAGCCAAGACTCTTTAGTCATATCAAGGTCTTTCATTCCATTAAAAGTGTGGAGATACTTTTTAAGCAAGAAAAATATAAGTAAATAAAAGAGAGGATGTGATTGCCTGTGAAAGTGAGAGCCCCAAAAGGTCACTGAGTTTGTTCCTTACAAAGAGCGCCCACATTGGAGCCCATGGTTACCTGGCAGCTGCTTCCTCACACTTGCCCATGCTCTGCCTCATCCATTTGCCGTTCTCTGGAAGTTTCCAGCAGTACTCGTTGGGAGAGATTCTCTCAGAGCGCTGTGAGGCAGTTTCGATCACCAGCCAGTTCGCTTTACTGATTTCTATTATAGCTCAGTCAGCCCTTCCTTTGGGCAAATGTTTATCAGTGATGTGGTTTATGGCCTTTCAGTACCTACCTGGATGGGTAATTGTCACTCCTGGGCTAGGCCTTTGTGATTGGTGCTGGACAGGTCTCTGGTGGGCAGTCACCCTTCTGTTTGTTCCTCTGCTCTCCTTCACACGTTCCCTGTTCTCGCATGGTCAGTAGCAGATAAATGCCTACTTATATAGATGGCTGTTCTCATTCCCTTCCTATGAGTTTAATACTATAAAGGCATTTTCTGTGTTGCTGCTTTATTCTGTTTTTGCCATTTAGTGAAATTCAAAGTGTCAGCTGCAGATAATGCGGGGGGGGGTCTTTTTATTTTGCAAGTGAATAGAATGAGAGACAATTGATTTCTTTTTCCACTCCTGGTATTAATGCCCATTTTAGTTATATGGTAGTAGAATTAGCCTTGTTCAGTGGCTGCTTCTTCCCAACAATCTTGGTGGTTGCCAAGACTTCAGATCTTCAGATACTTGTTTGTTTATTTGTTTTTCTTTTTTTATCTTCCTTTTCTTTTAAAAAAAGATATACAATTAAAAAGTGCGTGTTTGGATGTTGTCATACAGTGGTTCGGCTGTGGTAAGCTTACATGGAAAGGTCGTCATCTGCTTCAGCTTTTGTGCTCCATTAGCTGGGCTGGCTTGCCTCGACGATTGCTAAGGGCACCCTGTTCCATATTTTGTCTTACCTAAGCTCTGACTCCAAACGGTTGTGATAATTTCCACCTTTGACAAGACCTCTTGATATATATTCACTTGACCTTGGATATTGGTATCATAATATGTACATATATATTTATGCCATGCAAATAAATGCAGTCATATCTGTCTCTGTCTCTGGTGCTTGCTCAACATAACTTCCCATGTCCATCCATTTATAGGCAAATTTTTTTTTTTGGGGGGAATGCCGGCTGGTACAGCCTTTCTGGAAAAAATATGGACTTTCCTCAAAAGACTAGAAATTGAACTCCCATTTGACCCAGCCATACCACTCCTGGGAATCTACTCTGGGAAACAAAAAAGAAAGCGGAAACACCATCCCTACTTTTAGTTTCCTAAGTATCATAATCCATATATATATATATAAATATATATTTATATATCATATTTTTTTTTTTTTGATGTTGCAGTGGTTGGCTGTGGTGCTTGCTGGAGGTCACACTACGTGCTATGTGCTCAGGTGACACTCATAGTGATATAAGATATCCTGAGTCTTGGTGCTTGCGGGTATGGTGGTGGCGGTTTGTGGTGGTGGTTTTTTCTTCCGCCCCCCCTTTTATAAACCAAGAGTCATACTTCCTGACTGCAGGGGCTTGCTCAAGACCCTTCTAAAAATACAAATATTCAGTTCGTTGACTGAGAGGCACATAATACTAAAATTACGACTCCAGGCCTATTTTTATATATATTTGTTTGTTTTTCCTCTCTCCCTCTCCCCTGTTGTTGTTGTTGGGACAACTGGGTGTTGCACCTTTATTGTGGTACATGGGATACAAACCAGCAGCACTTGAGGGATCTTGTTTGACATGGAGAGTTGTTAGAAGAAATGGAACTCAAAGCCAAGTACTGCATGGCAGGTACTTCAGCACTGAGCCCAGCCCCACACCCACCCAGTGATGAAATAACATACCTGTGAATCTAGTATGTAGCAATTTTGAACCCAAATTTGCATTAAGATACTCTGTTGTTTCATATTATCACTTAGAATATTTAGCCCAGAACTAGTAATTATAAGTAATATGGGTTGTTGTTGTTTTCTTTTTATACTGCCATTTAGGAGATACTTAGTTTTATTGAAATTTCCACTGACTCTTTTTAGAATTAAGTTCATATTTCTTAGGAACTAGCAGAGAAATTTTCCTTTAGGGTATGCTAGAAGAGGAACAAGCAGTTTTGATAATGAAATGGGACCTTACATAAATTATTTGTAGAGCAGCTATAATAACTCAAATAAGAATTGATAAGGGAGGAAAAGATAATTTTTTTCCTTTCAGATATTAATGTTTTGGAATATAATGGCACTAGAAAGCTAAAAGTCCATTCTAATTTGCCTGTAGGTTTCCTTTTGCATTCTTTAGAACTATTTTTTTTATTTGTTATATAACCAAAAAATAATGGAAATAATGATTTTTTTCTGTGGTAGGAGATGGACTAAGCAGAGACTGCGGGACAAAGAGGAGCATCTGAAGCTTGAAGATGATTCTGAGGACAGTGATGCTGAATTTGATGAAGGTTTTAAAGTGCCAGGTTTCCTGTTCAAAAAGCTTTTTAAGTACGTGCCATGTGTTCTTTCCCTTATATATGTCATCAAGCCATTGTGTACAAATGAATATTTTAAGAATTACACAGTAGTTACCTGTGGGCCCTTAAGGTACTTGCAGCAATTTATTGCAAATACAGATACTGTCAAATGAAGTTTTAGCCACATGCTGTTCATTAAAATTAGATGATAATAAATTGACTAAACTGTGCTCTGGGTATGTTTGTAAACTGATGAATCTATATAGGCCTCTCTCAACAGACTAAAAGCAACACATTTTAAAAAGCCATCCTGTCGAATTTTTTTTTTTTTTGGTTCTTAGTAATTTTAAGGGACCAAACCTCCTTTTCCTTAATCAGATTAATTTAACAAGAGTTGTATATTAAAATCAATTTAGAGAGAGGCTTTTTTACTTCTCTGTGGAAGTAAAAAACTGTTGGGATTATTTTCTGTTGTTTTATACTACACCTAAGGGCATAACGCTTTTGAGCTGACCAAATGTGCATCTAAATATTTCATGTAGATGTTCTTCAAGTGTCGGAAGGGAAGATATAGGCACACGCCTTCAGGATTAAATTGCTATCTGAGGCTGTTTCATGTGTGATGTGTAGAGTGTCCAGCTCACTGGCCACTCAGGATGATAGGTGCACCGCCTCAAGCCTGCACGGCAGGGGTGAGCCTGCTGTGATGAACGTAAATACCGAGGCACATTTTCAATTGAATCACTCTTGGGCTTTACTTAACAAGGTGCTTTAGAAAGACTTCTTCAATGCTCATGGGAACTTAACACATTAAATAGCTTCTTTTGGTCTCTTGCTTCATGACTTGGTAGTTGGGTGCAGGATGTAAGGTTTTTTCCATTGGGTTACATTTAATCACTTTCATAGAATCAGATGTTATTTATGCCCTAACTTTTGCAAGATCTCCAATACAAAAATGGTCTGGTTTTTAACATTTCTTCCCAGAGAGCTTTTATTATAATTTTAATTTTTTCTGCCTGTAGAGGAGTCAGGGGACAAGGACAGTGGTGAGCAGTTGTTGTAGTCCAGGGAACGTCCCGGAGAGTTGAAGTCTAGAGATGTTAAGTGTCTTGACTGGGTTGCCATAACTGGCTAGGAAAACTCTTTGAGAAGTTCAAATTTGAATCTCTAGCAACTTAAGCTGGCATAACGTTTTATAGCCCAGAGAGGAGGCTCCTTTGTTTATTATTTCTCCAAACTGGAAGTTAACAATGGGGAGGTAAATAAAGATGTTACAGGAGACTCTTTTCATCTTCTCTGAAGTAATTGTTTATACTGAACAGACCAAAGAGTATAATGTTGTGCTAGCAAAACTAATACCCAAATTATAGATGAAATTGATTTAACAAAGACAGGATACTTGTACAAGCATAGTAAGTGATTTGGCAAATATCCTCAGGAGTCAACTTGAATGTGCTTTTTTGTATAAATGTAATTTTTCTTGCAAAGAAATTTCCCAGATACTAGAACTAGACCTTGTTTACTGATTGCCAGGCAGAGCCTGGCAATCCACCTGTGTCTATTCGATATGCCAAAAACAGTTACAATAATAGACCTCATTCCCATGACCTAAACAAATGGTTTGAGGCTCTTCGTGTTCCTGGAGTGAGCAGATGCCCTTGGGCTACACTAGCATGTGATGGGGACATATGGAGATGTTACTGGTGCCCGCTCGAGCAAATCGATGAACAATGGGAAGACAAGTGATACAAGTGATGTGGGACTCAGTGAATGTATTCACTGTTATTAGCTATAGTAGTTAATGTGAATACATGTTTGTTTTAGTTTATCTTAATTATATATTTTGTTGTTTTCATCTTTTAAAACAATTTTAGATATTATTTGAAAGTTCTGTTGTATCAAAAAACACGAGTGGGACTGATTGCTCCATTTTTCTTTATAATTAAGTTTTAGACCAATTAGATATATATCATATATATATTTTACTGTATTTGCCACACTCTGTGGGATTAAATTAACAGGATATAGTTATACACAAGGGAGGCAGAATGTACAATTATCCATTTAAGTGCTATTTTCTGCAAGATCATGTTTAACTTTTCAGATTTTGTTTTGAAATTTTGCCCAGCAAATGCATTCATCTTTATAATTTAACAGTCAAATGACAAGCTTCAATCTTTTGACCTTTCTTTTTGCCGTACTAGCAAATGCAATCTTGGTTAGTGTGACCATGCCAAGTTCTACCAATTATCTATGGTTATTTTGTGATGCTTCAATCTCATGGGGAAAGCAGAGTATTTGTAATTTATTTACTATTATGCAATAGTTTGTAAAAATCTTTAAATTTCCCTAAAGAGTAATTTTTATATGCTTTTCAAAGGTCCTGAAAACTGACTCCTACAACCTATTTTCACTTAAAGTATATTATTGTTCCACAGTGTTCATTGTTAGAAAATTAAAGCCTTAAAACTGAAGTCAGTCAGAGGCACTGCTTGGAACCAGAACCCAGGCTCTTGGATCTTCACCCAGTAATATATTAGTGCAGTTCGAGGTCTTTGATGGAAAGAAAGAGCTGCTTCTTTGACATCTTTGTAAAGTGTTCGTGAGGGGGATGTGACTAACAGGCTGTCTAGTATATGGTTTTCCTTTATTGTTTCTTTTTTTGGAGTGTTAAGCATCTTATAAATATACAACCCTATGCTACTTGATCATCATTGGATAAGTCTGTAAATGTGAAAACTACCCAGCACTATGTTACTTACCAGTCCTGGGTCACAGAATCCAAATGTCCTAACTCCCTTCCAAAAGTCCCTCTGGGAGAGAGAAAGAGAAAGAGAGAAAAAGATAAAGAACCTGCCATAGAGGCAGGCTGGGGGAGGGGGAGGGAATTGGGGACGTTGGTGGTGGGAAATGGGCACTGGTGGGGGGATGGGTGCTGGAACACTGTATGACCGAAACCCCCCAAACATGAACAACTTTGTAACTGTATATCCCACTGTGGTATAATAAAATATATTTAAAAAAAAAACAAAAACCGAAAAACCAAAAACCAAAACTCCCTCTGGGATCCCATACTGAGCACTGTTACTTACTCCCTTGATGATTCCCAACTGCTCCTCTCCATGTTCTTCCCACTTCAGGTTGATTGGCTTGAAACAAAGAGAGGTGTTGGGTCCGTATTGGACAGAGGCTGTGTAGCGTAATGGTAAGATAGAATGATAGCAGTGAGATTTGGGACACTGGTCTGCCCAGAGCAGCGGGCTCGTTAGCTGTTCTCTACCTCAGTGAAAGGAGGTCAGTTGACTAGAGTTTAGTGATTCTGTTGCATGCAGAATGTACAGCAGGATTTTTGAGAGCTTTCTGGCCTATATTGTTTTCTCAGCTGAGATAAGTCGAGTATAAGGCCATCTTCTACTCGAAATAAGGGTTCCCATCCTCAGCACAATGGACATTTTTAACCAAACAATATTTTCCTTTATTGTAGGGATATCCTGTGCCTTATTCAATGTTGAATGTCCTAACCTTGAATGTCCTAACCTTTACCTTTTCCATGACAATTGCGTTTCCCCAGTGTCACAACCTAAATCATTAAGTATTACCAGAAATCCCCAAGGGAGCAGAATATCCTAGTTCTAAAATAGCCTCATTCTAAAAAAAAAAAATCCTCATTTTCCCCTCACTTTTGGCTCGCTTTGCTAGAAGTTATCTACCACTGTGCCTTCATTTCCAGACTTTAAAATGGGTTGTTTATCTCTATGCAAGGAGTCGTGTGGGGGGGCTGAACCTCAGTCACGTGACTCAGAGTCTCTCCAGTTTCGGTCTCTTTCAGCGTATTTGTAATTTATTTACTATTATGGTTACCATTCAGTGGTTACCATTATTCTCCCATTACATACTGCGTGGAGAATAAAACTTGTTTCTCTTCCCAAATTAAGTCATTTTATATGCATACTAGAATTCATTGTGGTTTGATTTTTAATCTTCTCCAGGGTGCCTCTTCATTGTGTATATTATAATTAACAAATGTCATAAGCAGCAAAATTTTCCTGTACTGTTTTCATAATCCATACAAATGACAACAACTAGAGTCAAAGTTTTGAAACTGGTTTGCAGAATACTGGGGAAACATTTTTACTTAGAGAAGATGAAGTAAAGCTGGCTCAAGGACAGAAACTCACAATGAGATGTTAACTAGCAACTGTGCACCCAAAAAGTAAAATGTTTGCTTGGCAGACAGTAACAAATGCACTTTCTTTGGAGGTAAAGAGCCCATTAGCCCTCTAGCTTCCATTGTGTTTTAACTTTAAGTGTTATTTTGCTTTGATTTTATTACTTCTTACCTCCTTTCCACAATGTTAAACCTTCCACTCAAAAAAATGCTAAAAAGTATTCCATTTTATTTTTCAAGAGAGGTATAGATCTCTTTGACCTATACACATTAAACTAAATTTCCAGTCTGTCTAATATTTTTATTTTGAATATGTGATAACTATTGACTCAAATTCTGTCTTAAAATAATAGAAAGACCTTTTTTTGGTCTTTAAATTGTTCATTTTTTGCTTTTGTTTGCAGTATGACTGGATCATCTCTTGTATACTACTTTTGTGAGCATCCTTATTACTCAGACTTGTTTATGGCCATAAAATTTAATATTGCCTATAAAAATAATATGATTACCAAGTGTTATTTCAATAGTATATGCTATAAATTATGGTGTTCCGTTTTTTGAATACTGCTTATATTAGAAAGCAAATATTATTTCCTGATCATAGAAAGAATTGTAGCTTTAGTTAAAATATTTGTGTATTTTTCTGAAAAATATTGAATGAAAGGTAAGTTTCTGCTTATTTACAAGCTATTTCTAATGTTAAAGAAGAGATGAAATAGTCCCTAATTATCCCATATATCCGTTTAATTAGAAATGTGTTAATGTTCTGTAAAGAAAAAATTGTGATTTTTCTGCCTAGGTGATCAAAAATGTATGACCTTATAAATATAATACTCATGTAAAACACACATCCGGCATGTTTCTCTGACTGGTACTAGAACCTAGCTAAATGATTAATTCATGAGTGCTTTCTGTTATGATCTGTATTATCCACCATTTGCCATTTTCTTTTTCTTGTTGGTGTTTGTTGTCGTAGGTACCAGCAGACAGGTGTTAGGTGGCTGTGGGAATTGCACTGCCAGCAGGCAGGAGGAATTCTGGGAGATGAAATGGGATTGGGCAAGACCATCCAGATAATTGCCTTCTTGGCAGGTCTGAGCTACAGCAAGATCAGGACTCGTGGTTCAAATTACAGGCAAGTGCTCCTCTGCAGACTGTCAGTCTGTGGAGCTCAATTAATATTTCATCAGATGTATTGCTGTGGAGGAGGGTCTTGTGAATTATTGATGACATTTCAATTACAATATTCCTTTAATTCTTTTAGTGGGGGACATCAAAGGAAAATTTTTACGAGACAATGGAGCTGTAGGGCAGGAGAAATTAAACATGTAACACTTTTAATGAATTCCAGGCATTGATGCTTCAGTTTGCAGATGAGCCCCACTAGATATTTTGGGTCAATACAATGTCTAAGGTTAGCTTCTACAAATGGATTGTTTACAAACTCAATTATGTTAATATCAATAGTTTACACAATATGGAATTTTAAATTAGACATAATATCGTTAGTTCCATTTATTAAATTTTACATTAAAATATTTGTTTTGGCAGGCGACCAGGTGAGCATTACAGTAAGTACAAAGTCTATTCATGGGGAAAGTTGGAGCTCTGGAGAAGCCGATCTCCTGAATTTCTTTCGGGTTCAGAATGTATGCTAGTTTGTGGACAGCATTTATTCTGAAGTGAGCTTTCTTGTCTGTCCTCTATACTTTCTACCCCTTTTCCCAGTCTTTAAGAATTTTATATAAACTTTGAGGCCAAAGCCTAAATAGCTATCTAAAAACTACAGAAAATTATCTTTAGATTCTCATCTTTATTCTCTCTCAGAATTTAAATTAACTACTGAAACTTCAATATTTTGAAAGAATAAACACTTCAGGATGTTTATTCTATGTTCAGATATTTTCAGTACAGTATGACTGAGATATTTTATCTTGAAAGAAAGCAAAGTGAGCTTTTCTGTTTTTAAGCTATTTGGGTTTATAGTAATCAGTAGTATTAAAAATATGGTTAGCAAATCGTGTGGGACATTTACTCAGTTATTACATTTAATAACTGTAGGAAGGGAAAACAAATGACTATTTAAAGATACTAAATACTTTGTTACTTAAAAAGTAGTATTTGATTTTCATCAGATAGCAGAATTGTATTCCATTTTGTCTAAAACTTGAGAACATTGTCGTGCAAAGGAAAAGTCAAAGTTGAAATGGGCTTTTAGTATTCTCTTCGCTTTGCTTGTTATTTGGGACATTTAAAACAGTTTACCTTTTCTAGATAGGCTGTTTGTTGGCACGGTCTCTACAGCGCAACTTGGGTTTCTCGATAACTAGAATGCCCCAAGCTGCCCCAGATGGCCTCCAGGACTGTCTTTCTTTCTTTAAATGATTCCTGGGATTTTCTTATTTCCCATCTCTTTTCTTCCCTTCCCTTCCTATTATCATGAAACTGGTGTGGAGTCTAATTTTCTAGGCGTAGGAAACCTAAAATCATCCCCACAGTGTAGTTTTGATCTAGAAATTAAAACGTGCTCTCGAGTGGTGACAGTCGTAGTAGGAGTGAAGGCAGGGCTAATAATGAGGAGCAGCTGTAATCAATTAGCTATCAATGCTCAGATCCTCTTTTCCATAATGAAGTAGTGCGGCATGTTGGACGATAGCCCAGCTCGTCTTTATTAAAATAGTATTGGTGAAGCGGCTTCCCAGGATGTGGCTATATATTAGCCGAAAAGCTGGGCTCTCGCTGAATAGAGGTGTGTTCTGGTGGGCCCTTCCAGTCCAAGGTGCCAGAGAAACTTGTGTAACAATTTCCTAACAGTTTTCTAACATGTTCTTCGAACTTGGAGAACTTATGTTTAGCACCTAGAGAAAAATGGTCCGCCTGGGAGGTCAAGTGAAGCGTAAACTTGCTTTTACTATTGACTTCCTCTGAACTCTTGCAGGAAGAATGGGACATAGTCTTAGTGTCATGACTTCTAGAACTGTTGAAATAGTGTCAGGCTCTGGGATTCCAAGAAGGTACTTTCTGGGAAATTGTTAAAAATCTTAAATATGTTTTCTATTTAAATAGGATTTATGTGTATTTTGAAAGAGGGAGAAGCAATGAAGCCTACAGTGACTGTTGCATTCTTTTTTTAAAAAGTATTTTATTATACCACCGTGAGATATACAAATACAAAGATATACAATTAAAAAGTTCATATTTGGGTTTTGGTCATACAGTGTTCCAGCACCCATCCCCTCCACCAGTGCCCATCTCCCACCACCAACTACCCGGTTCCCTCCCCCTTCCCCCCAGCCCGCCTCCATGGCAGGTTCTTTATTTCTTTCCCTTTCTCTCTCTTTCTCTTTTCCTTCCCTTCCAGACTATGGATTACAGAACATACACTAAAGGGTTGTCATGTGTATCTTTTTGCCTGTATTTAATGCTCAGTTCTAGGTTGGTATTAGTACTTTCGACAATTGTTAGCACACTGTTCCATTTTCTGTCTTACCTAGCCTCTGACTCCCACACGTTTGTGATAATTTCCACCTTTGACAAGACCTCCTGATACATGTTTCACTTGACCTTGGATATTGGTATCATAATAGGTACATATATATTTATGCCATGCAAATAAATGCAGTCATTCTGTATCTGTCTCTCTCCTTCTGGCTAATTTCACTCAACATAATCTTCTCCATGTTCATCCATTTATAGGCAAATTTTATAACTTTCATTTTTCCTAACAGTTGCATAGTATTCCATTGTGTAGATATACCAAAGCTTCTTTATCCAGTCATCGATTCTCCGGCACTCTGGTTGTTTCCAGATTCTGGCTATTGTGAATATTGCTGTTATGATCATAAAAGTAGGGATGGTGTTTCCGCTGCGTATTTTTTTGCTTCCCAGAGTATATTCCCAGGAGTGGTATGGCTGGGTCAAATGGGAGTTCAATTTCTAGTCTTTGGAGGAATGTCCATAATATTCTTAGTTTCCAATGTGTGTACTACTTTAAAAATTGTTTTAAATTTAAATTTATTATTTTAATTTTTTTTGGTTTTTTTTTTTGTTTGTTTGTTTTGGTGCCACACCTGGAAGTGCTCAAGGCTTACTCCTGGCTCTGTGCTCTGGGATCAAACCTGGGTTGACTGTGTGCAAGGCAAGAGCCCTACCCACTAGACTATAGCTCCAACCTCCTACTTTGAAAAAAAATATTTTTTTTGTTTTAAGGGTACATTAGCCAATGCTCAGGGGTTACTCCTTGCTCTGAGCTCAGGAATTACTAGTGGTGGTGCTTGGGGACCATAGGAAATGCAAGGAATTGAACCCAGGTCAGCTGTATGCAAGGCAAGCACCCTACCCACTGTACTATCCCTACAGTTCCACTACTTTTTTTTTTTTAATATTGCAATTATCTATTGATAGGCCCCTGAAATTTTTTGGAGAGAAGTTATTTACCTTTCAGATGTCAGTTAATACTTTGACGGTCTTCGGTATCACTTAGGTTTAGGGCCTAATTACAAAAACAATTTTTAAAAAATGATATAAACTTTTAATGGGTATATATTTTATTTTGTATTTCCTGGTAAATTTCAGGGTATGAATATTACATTTCCCTCTTGCAGGCTGAATATCTGATCATGAGACTATTGGCTTATCTTAAATTCGTTAGCTAGTCAATGATGATCAAAGATGAAAGGAATGGTAGCTAGTTGGTAATTGATGCTAATCACTGTGGTACATTTAGCTGTTTCTTGTGCTTATCTCACCAGTTTTGAGGGTTGGGAGTGGGTGGTTCTGCTGATGTGACTGTTAATGGATTAGATTGTGGTTGAGGAGCAGTTTAGGCCTGCTCCTTCATTTCCACTTAGCATGAAAACCCCCCATAGTTTCTGATAGAGAATGGCAGAAGGTGTAATAATGCCAGATAGATGTTCAATCAGAATAAAATATTTGTCTTAAGTGACAGAGTATGAATCATCAATTTAGCAGCTTACAGAAAGCTTGTGGTTAAAAGGAGAAAAATGCTAATTGTAAAATGTACACATGTGTTTTTGCTTATTTGAAAGTGAGTTTGGCTTTTAATATTTTCGATAGTTTTGATTGGTTATTTCCTAATCCCTGCTAAGTGCATATTAATGGGAACTCTCTTTTATTCTCCTGGGAGGATATAAAGAAGTTGGTGCATTTAATCCTTTTAGTAAGGAATATTGTCACTGAAAGGGTGTGGGCAGAGTTGCAGTTCCCTTGTGGTTTTGGAGGGCTACCTGCCCAGGAGATGCCCTTAGGGAAAGCTGCTCAGAGTAAGGGTGTCCGCAGGAGCTGTCCAGGTGATGCAGCCTGACCATTCCATGGAGCAGGTTGTGGCGTTAGTGAATGTAGCTGGATGTGTTGAGGATTTGAAAGTGGTTGGAGGCATTTTGTCACACTGGAATAGAAGGATAACAGGTTTTATTTTCAGAAAGCTAGAATTTAGAAATTTAGAAAGCTAAATTTCACAGATTTTTAAAAAATATTTTGAGCACTGTGATTTCTTGTACTTGATATTTAAGGTTTTTTTTTTTTTTTTAGTTTTCAGTCAGGAGTCCTTTATTTAGCTATGGAAAGAAAATGAAAATCATCCACAATCTGAGTGGGGACTCAAAAGTAATCTCTTTTAGTATCTCAATATGATTTCTTTCTATCTGAACATTGTGACTCAAGCTGCTTAGCAAAAGGCTATAGCACACACTTAAATAAGGGTATCACACTATTAGTATTATGACAGAGTTAGTACTAGTTAGGGTCTGGAGGCATCAAGAAAGCTGCCTAAGCCCTCTTGAACTAAACAAGAAGCAAGGACCAAAGTTCGCAGAGATGGTCACCAAGTTAAAGAGTAAAAAGGGTCAAGATAGGAGCTGGTTAGTGAGCTTAAAGGGACGGATCATGTGCCTTGCTGCTCAAGACCCTGAGTTTGATGCCTGTCACCACTGCGTGTGACCCTGGTGACCTAGCAGGTGACTCAATGTGCCCGAGTAGCACTACATCACCAAGCCCGGACAGTGACCAGGCCCTTCCTTGCTGTGCTTAGCCAGGAGTGACCCAAGACACCCAAGCAGTGCTGAGGAGTCCGTACTCCCCTATAAAAAAAAAAAGGAAAGGGAAGAGATGGCGGGTAGGAGTTGGGAGACCAGAGGAATATGCCCTTTGTAGGAGCCAAGTGCAGTGGTGGGAGGCTAACACACAGGGCCAAGTGAGCCAGAGAGACAAATGATCACAGATCAGATCCTCATGTCTCCTAGGCCAGGTGAACGTTCTTCAGTTGCCTGAGAACAGTGGGAAAACAGTCACAGACCTTCAAGCAAAGGGAGGCGGCATTCAGATTTTGTTTATATGAGTTGATTGAGCTAGAAGTACAATAACCAGATAAGGGATGATATTGGCCAGAACTGGAGCCTCAGCAGTCTGCATGGAGGGACAGCATGACTGAGAGGGACCTAGAATGGCACATGGACCATGTAGTTTAGATAGGGTGGAGAACACATAGGGGCAACCAGGAACAAAGCCCGAATTCCCAATTTGAGTACCAAGGGAACAGGTGACAGCTTTTTCCATTTCCCGAGGAAGCCTGAGAGGAGAGCAAGGCGGGGACAGAGTGCTATGGGAGCAGCCCGGTGTAAATGAGCACTTAGACATCAGGCGTTTTGTGTTTGGGAACTGACTAGGAAAAAAGGTCTGACTGGAGACTAAGTGTTGCATCATAGGCATGAAACTCTAAGACTTTAATGAGATGACATAAGGAGAGTGAATACGTGCCTCTAGCTTCAGATATCCAGCACCCTTGTTGGGCAGGAAGAGGCAGGGGAAGGGGAGAATGAGAGTTGAAAGTGCCGGTGACTGCTCCAGCATGAGCGAGAGGGAGAGAGCAAGTGGGTCTCCAGAGTCAGCGATCAGTCTTGGCTTCCAGTTGCCTCTTGTTTGAATCCAGTGTTGAAGATGTTTCTTTACATGGTTTGACTTTCCCTTGATTTTCATCGTCGGTATGTCTGGCATCCAACTCCTGGCAAAACTTAAGATGAAGTAGTCAAAAAGAGGAGGTTGATGTAGTGGGGATCTGGGCTTACAAGCTCAGGAAAAGAGGTTGGTCTCAGACGGGAAAATTGGAACTCGTTCCAGCGTGACAGGAGAGAAGGTGTGCAGAATGTGCAGAGTCAGGCAGAGACCTGCGGTGTACGATGTATAAAGAGGACTTTAACTGCAAGCAAATCCGATTTTACTAAATTGGGCTGAATGTTCACAAAATGCATGAAACACCTGGAAACATACAGTGAAGATTGGGTATGATCAGACACAGTGCGATCACTAATGACTTGATCAGGAACTCAGGTACCTTAATTTGTTCCCAAAATTTACTCGCTTGTGTGTATAAGCTGCGCTTACACTGTGACCCTGCTGCCTGGCAACCATTGGCTGTTTGCTTTTTGGTCAGAGTGGGAGAAACCAAGAGAAGAAACACCCTTAACCTAGTGACTTAACCTTAGTCCTTCCTTCTGTGGAGTGAGGGTCCTGACAGGCCCCACATGGATGAGTGGTTGCCACCAGGGAGCGCCATGCACCCACTGGCTGTAGCTAAAACAGGGATGTCCCCCTCTTCTTTCTGTCACATTTGGATGGTGGTCACAACCCCAAAGTGAAAGGAAGGAAGAGGAAATTAATGCCTGTAGAAAACTGGTTCAGTTAGGAAGGGCCAGTGGGAGAGATAGATGTGAGATGGTGGCCATAAACAGTTTCCTGGATACCTATTTGTAAATGAGTTGAAGTTATTCCATAATATTTTTTGCTTTTAAAAAAAGACTTCAACGCGTTCTTCCAGGTTTTAAAATATTTTAAAGCATTTTTAAAGGTTTTATGGTATCCCATCTTATTGAATAAACCCAATAGTGTTTAATATATGATGTTTTTTAAGCACTTTGCAAATATTAGCTGGTTTGAGCTTCATATAATCCTACGTAATTAGTCCTATTAATACTATTCCCATTTTAAGGCAAGAAACTGAGGTTTAAAGGTGTTAAGTGGTAAACCACAGATGTGTGGAACTGGGATTCAGACCTAGGTGTCTAACCATTAGCCTGTGATATATTAAAGACATGGGATTGCTTAGTCAGCACTTTTTGCCATATTACATTTTTTAAAATTGAATCACCATGAAGAGCACAGTTACAAAGTTGTTCGTGATTGGGTTTCAGTAATACAATTCAACACTTCTTATCCATGGTGTTTCAGTAGCATCCACTTTTTCTGCAGTATGAATACTACTGCAACGCATTTCTGGATGTGACTTACTTGGATTGCAGAGTCTGCCTGGCTGCTATTAAGACACTTGTTAGGTAGACTCTATAATGAGGTCTATAATTGTTACTGGTATTTGGCATATCAAATGCAACACGGGTAGCTTGCCAGGCTCTGCCGTGCAGGTAGCATACTCTTGTAGTCATCTCTAAGTCCAGCATTTATTGATGAACCACGCGGCCGCTTGCGGCCGTGCGAGCCAGGCTGTGATAGGCTGGTCTGCTGGGTGGAGTTCTGACGAACAGTTATAGACCTCATTCCCATGACCTGATGGAATGGTTTGAGGCTCTTTATGTTCCTGGAGCAAGCAGGTGTCCTTGGGCTCTACTAGCATGAGACAGGACATATGGAGATGTTACTGGTGCCCGCTCGAGCAAATCGATGATGAACGGGAAGACAGTGATACAGTGATAGGTAGACTCAGTGCTCACTTTCTATGAGAACAAGACATCTTACACTCCACTATTGTGGGCTTTCCAGGAGATTAGGTCATTGTGGCGCCCTCCACTTCTCTTTGGATCACATAGGGATGAGGTAGTGTGAGAACAGACTGTGGCAACCAGAAAACTAACTTTAGGGCATTTCTCTGTCTTGTGGTAACCTTATCTCTTTAAGATGCCAGTCTTCATTTCTCATAAGCTTACTTGCTTACTTTCTGGGACTGTAAGAGGGTTGAAATTCTATGGGTAAAACTCGTAGTAGACTATGAAACTTTGAACAAGTTTATGATACTGTGAATTCACTCAGGTTAAGGCTATATGTGTATATAGATATATGTATGTGTGTATGTTATTATACATGTGTGTGTGATATATATATATATATATATATATTATGCTGCCATGACTAATTTGCAGTGGAAGAGAAGTGCCAAGTATTTTTATTTCATAATTTTGTTTCATTTTCTCCTATTTCATTATTGGTGCTGCTTTTTAGTGTTTTCTTTTAATACTTGCATCTCCTAATGGATGATTGGGAAGTAGATTATTTAGTTTCCTGGATTTTAAATAACCCTATAATTTTTTTTCTTCAACGAAAATAGCAATACATTTCTATAGCTGGTATTTTCATTTTTGATGGTTGGGTTTTTGTTTCTTTTTAATATTTTTGATAATTGCTCATTCATGTGCTGTGATCCATGGTTTTGTTTTCTTCTTGTATGTTTTGGGCGCAGGTTCGAGGGTTTGGGACCCACCATAATAGTATGTCCGACAACAGTGATGCATCAGTGGGTAAAGGAATTTCACACATGGTGGCCTCCTTTCAGAGTGGCAATTCTACATGAAACTGGCTCTTATACCCACAAAAAGGTAACGTGATGACTATGCGGTGCCTGTTTGCTTGTTTTGCTTTAATACCTTTCATTTTACACACTCATTTTCTCTTTAATCTATGTGTGTCTCAAAGGTTTGTTCCTGCATTTCATTTTCATGCATGTAAATCAGTGTTTTCCAAAGTGTTTCCCCTGGGGAGGCAATGGAGTGGGGAGGTGCTGGTAGCCTCAGTTAGCCTACTTTCTGCTTGTCAGTTCAAAGAAGGTAGTTTTTCAGGGGCATGCACTGAGTGGTTTTCCTTTGAAAGCATGGTGGTAGGCAAATAAGTTTGGGAGCCTCTGACTTAAGCTTGGGCCTATTGATTTAATTCTGCTGTACTTTCCAGGCAGTTATGTGTGCAGCTTGGTCGCTCTATTAGTCTACAATGGTTTTGAGTGTGTTTTTTGTTCAGCAAACAGCTAGGTACACACTGGGTGCCACAGCGCTCATATGAGTGGGAGTATAAGCCAGGGGACCTGCGGCACATTTAGTAGCTGGATTTGGGACAGCAGTGACTCCAAACAGTTTCAAGAAAGTGGGCACAAAATACAACAGCTCTTAGTTGGTAGAATCATTAAAATGCTTCTAAAACTTATTTTTTTCTCAACAGAGGATAACTTGGTAATTTGAGAATTTTACAATTTCAGTTGTTGAATTTTAGTTGAGTTTGTTTTCTTTTGTCCTCTGTTGATTTTTAGTTGAGAAGTTTTTTTTTTTTGTCCTTTGAATCCTTGGTCATAGTGTAAATATATCAGTGTGTTTTGAAAGTTGTATTTCCTCTCCCTTACTTGTTGGTTTAGCTACATAATTAAAGAAAAAAGGTTTATATGGGATCCTATGGGTAGCAGAGATGTGTTGTATTCTGCTGTTTTTCTTTCTCTGCCTCACCATGTAGACTGTAAGCTCCGTAGATTACGGTCTATATCCCACGCAGATTTATACTTCAAGTACGATAAGCATTTGCTAAATAAATAATTATTGTTTCATTTATTACTAAAATAAATGAACAGCTCTTAGTTGGTAGAATCATTTTATTAGTAAATGATGTAGGTTATTTATTTCTTCTTTTTCTTTTTTTTTTTTGCTTTTTTGGGTCACACCCGGCAATGCTCAGGGGTTTCTCCTGGCTCTGCTCTCAGGAATTACTCCTGGCGGTGCTCAGGGAACCATATGGGATGCCGGGGATCGAACCCGGGCCGGCACAGGCCGGGCTGCATGCAAGGCAAACGCCCTACCCACTGGACTATCGCCCGCCCATATTTCTTCTTTTTCTTTTTACTATAGGTTTGTAGGTCATTTTACTGATAGGAATGGTGGTTTGTGAATTCTTTCCTGGGCCTTTGGAAGTCTGTATGCGCCCTGTGGCACCAAGCAAGCAGAGCTAACTGAAAGAGGTGCTACATGTTGGCCCACCGAGTTAGACCCACACGAGCCACTACATTCCGGTGCCTGTGTTTTCGGTGCCCACCCTCCTCTCCTCCACACTGCACTGTTGTCAGCGATCATGAATAAGCAAACTTGCTACAGATGAATCAGGAGTATATTAAGTTGTGGCTCAGATTTGGCGAATCTTATTTTCACTGGCATTGAAACCAACTGCCTTTTCCCCTTAATTTTAAATGATAAATGGAAAATATAATAATTTAGGATAAAGGCTATGATTAAAAGAAAGCAAAACAAAAAATTTTGACTTGATTTATTTTTAGCAGTATGAACTAAATTTAGATTGTCTTTCTAGTTAAACTAAATTGTAACTATCTTGTCATAGTTTTTCAAAACTTTTTTTCATTTTTGTTTCCTACTGATAGCTCTTTCGTTGTTTTTGTTTTTTTATTTGTTAGTTTTTTTGGCCACACCCAGCAGTGTTCTGGGCTTCCTCCTGACTCTGCACTCAGGGATCACTTTTGGCAGGTTTTGGGGGACTATATAGGATACCGAGGATCAGCAAGGCAAGCACCCTACCCATTGTACTACCACTTTGGCCCCTGTTGACAGCTCTTAGTGTTCGGTATTATCAAATCCTCTAGTAAGATTCATTAGTTAATGCTTATTTTTTTAAAAAATGATTTTTTCTTTTTAAAAAATTAAATCTAAAAAATTTGACCACCGTGATTTATAATACTGTTAATGATAGGGTTTCATGCATACAACATTTGCCACATCCTGTGCTAGGGTCCTTCCTCGCCCCTGTCTCCTGTCCCCGAATATGGCAAACTCTGCCCTGTAGACCAGTTAGCAGCTTTTAAAAATATGTTCCTTTCCATCCTTGTTTATCTTTGGACTAGTAAAGTGCATATTTTACACCGTCACCTGGTGTTAAACCTGCAGAACTAGTCTTGGGTAAATGAAACCCACTCACTCGGTAATGGAAACAGGCCACACCTGGTCCGTTGACTGGTGCCTCTGTCTAAGAATTTCTGTGTACGTATATGCTTATTACTGTTCATAAGTTTTTCAGTGATTTATGGTTTACTGACAACTTCAACTTGAAGTTTCTCACTCAACTTTTGAGGATAAGCATAGACTTGTGTTTTTCCTCTGTTTCTTAACTCTATCTGCTGTCTTTTTATTTTAAAAATCTCATATTTTAAAGTTACTCTTTGGCATCTTTCAAACTGTAACCTTGACTTAAGAACAGTTTATTTAGTTATTAGTGTTAATATCCACTTATTATGATAATGATACATTGGAAATGTGCTAATTTTTTTGTATAGGCCTCGTTAATAACACTTTCTACATCAGAAGTCTGGCTTCTGGATTCGAGCTCTGATGTATTTGATCCTTCTCCTTCTTCCTTTTGTGTCTGCATGCACAGATTGTAGCCGCAGCTGCTTGCATACCTACCTGTTGACTTAAAAATGTGTTAGTTTATAAAAGAGTTTTAAATTCTTTTAAAGGGTCTGTCGAATTCTTTAAAAGATGTTCTTCTGAAGGGCCCCCGTCCTAAAACAGTAGAAAGTAAATTTTCTTAAAAGGTGGAAGGGACCAGTGAACCCAGCAGCTACTGTTTGACTTTCTTTTCATCTTTATCAACTGCCATTACATTTTTCCATGGGAGAGCTTTCTCTGCCCAGTGGCTGTCCTGTCTACATATCATGGTGGTACTATGTCACGTAGGGGCATGTAGTATTAGAAAATCCAGAAGAAGATTTCTCTTCAGAAATATTTAAACAAAGAAGAATTCTAGAATTGTTAATGCTTCCTAACATAGGTTACCTTCATCTTCTTAGTGGTTTTTTGGTAATTGATGTGACATAAAATTTTCCATTGAGAGGATATGTATCAGAGGAGCAGTGGGTGGATGGAACACATCTGTCATGCTTCTCCTGAGTCGCTTCTCAGCTTCCCGTTTGGTCACTCTTTGATTCTTTATTATTTTGTTACTAATCTCTTTTGCAACACAATGTCAAGTTATCAATGTATAATTAGCATCTTATTAAAAAATGTTTTGCTAATGGCTAATATTTTCAGTCAAGCGAATCAGATAAAGGTATCTCCATGACCAGAACATATGCTTAGCACATGCATGGTGCTGAATTTGATCCTCAACACTTGCAAGCGAGGCCCCCATTCTTATAAAAAAAAGTTTTAGGCTAATTAATTTCTCTGTCACTCTCTCTTTGTGGGGGCCACATCCAGCAGTGCTGAGGGCATACTCTTGGCTCTGTGCTCGGGTTCGCTTTTGGGCAGGCTTGGGGAACTATATGGTATGCCAAGGATCAAACCAGAGTCCGCACATGCAAGGCAAAGGCCCTACCTGTTTTACTATCACTCCAGCCCAGCTTAATCTCTTTTAGTGATCAGTGAATTATCATTTATCAGGGATCTATTTTCTTTTTCTTCTCTTCTTTAGCTTAGAAAAGCTTATGAGCTAGGGCCGGAGCGATAGCCCAGTGGGTAGGGCGTTTGCCCTTGCACGTGGCCGGCCTGTGCCGGCCTAGGTTCGATCCCCAGCATCCCATATGGTCCCCCCGAGCACTGCCAGGAGTGATTCCTGAGTGCAGAGCCAGGAGTAATCCCTGAGCATTGCCAGGTATGACCCAAAAAAGCAAAAAGAAAAAAAGAAAAGCTTATGAGCTGATGAGTACTTATTCATTGAATAAACTATATAGTATTCTAAGAGTTTGATGAACTCAACTTCCACAGAATAGATTATGATACTTTAACTGACCTAGAAAAGTTAACTGTTCTTTTGGAGGAAAAAAATATACTTGAAAAGCTCTGAGAAGTCAGTTCTGTTCTGTTTATCCCATAACAGTAGCTTAGGCACCTCTAGCACTCTGTTTTGAAGTTTAGGACCCTTCTAATTTGTTAGGAGATGTGGAATGAGAAATTTCTTATTTCTATTCTGAGATGTGTGTGGCTTCATATCTCTCCCATCATTTTCTGCTAGGCAGAATATAGTCGTGCCATGGAATGTTTTAGGTTATTCAGAGTTTCATCTCATTTCTCTTGATTCCTAGCACTGAGAAGGTGAGAAAGCAGCAATGACATATAGAAACTGGATTCCGTGATTACTTTATCAGGGTTTGCATCTTTTCACATTTTATAGCTATAATATGTGCCTTGGATGAGTTACTAAGCTTCTCCGGGCTTAATTTGCTCTCTTATAAGTGGGTACTTGTTAGCAGTTTTGTCAAGATTTGTTAGGTTAATAAAATTTTGTGGTAAGTAAATGAGAGCTTAGTGTGTTTCCCAGCATATAACATATACTCTGGTAATTCTTGCCATTAAAACAAAGAATATTAGATACCTCTTCATCTCTGTCTTTGAGAGAAGAAATGGCATTTTTGAGTACTTCAGTATTCAGGTTTTTCCTGCTCTCTGAAAGGAGGATGTTCCTATTTGGTATGTTTTGGGGTTAATTTGGGGTCTAGGAAAATTAAAAAAATTCCATATAGGATCTGGAGAGCTAGGATAGCAGATAAGGGGCTTTCATGTGATTGATCCAGGTTCAATCTCCAGCATTCCTGAGCACAAGAGTCAGGAATTGGCCCTGAGCACTGCTGGGTTTCCCCAAAACAAAAACTCCATACAAGTTCATGGTGCTAACACCCCAGTGCTGAGAAAAAAAAAGTACTATATAGTAATAGTCTATTTTCAGATAGTGAGGGGAACCTGTCAGTGTGTTGTAGGTGAAGATTCAAATTCTTCGTGATCATTCATGTCTAGACCCTTTTCCCTGGCTCCAGAAGGAAACAATGAAAGAGTGTTGGTGTGTGGGGCTGGCAGGGCTGGGGAAGTGTAAGGTGCGGTTCGAGAGCAAGCCACATAGACTTGGCCATGTCCTGTAACAACCAGCCGATGTTCTTTTTAAAGGGCCGGCTTCCTAAAACAGTGGAAAGAGTAGGTTTTCTTAAAAGGTGGAAGGGGGTTAGAAAAAACCGTAACAAAAGTAGAAAAGGTCCCCGTTGTCCCCCAAGCATCCTAAATATTTCAGGCCCATTCCAAGTGCACAAATTATAACGCAAAGTGATGTAATTCCTATTAACCTCAGAGGTGGTATACACCTGATACAAGAAATGATAGATGTAGTGCTCGTTCTGTGAGGTATACTGTGAAATTATGTTGCTGGAGCCCCCTTTTTTCTTCATTGTCAGCACAAATCCTTGTTTATTAAAGATTTAGCTTGAAGGAAATTTTAATTAATTACAGGTGCAGTAAGTCCTGCCTGGAAAGCTGCCGTGCTGCGTTTCCCGGGAATGGCCTTCATGTGCCTGCGCTCCACTCTGCTCTCCCCGCCGCCTGACAGTGTGATTTATGGCTGTTGTTTTCTACCAGTCCACTGTTTGCCCTCTAGGAGGGATTGGTCTCCTGAGCCTCCATAATAACAGCAGCACTTTCACAGACATCTTTTAATGACAACAGCCCTGCATTCAGTAAGTCAGGCTAATTGCAGATGTACCCTATTAATTGCAAAAACTAGGAGAGGTTACATATTTTACAAGCTTTTTAATTTGAAACCGCCCGAGATGATTTGTCTTAAGTGTTTGGATAGAGACGTCCATAATATTCAACAATTCACCATTATTGAAACTCCAGTCTAGCACTTATAGAATCAGAGATGGAATCAGAGGAAAACAAATACTTTTAGGGGTGCTTTTACCCCATGGCTAGGAGGCGAATGCTTTATTTTCAGTGAGGACAATAAAATTTGTGTCTTTTTTTTTAACTGTAGTGGCGTTTTCATTCTTCCTCATCATCTACATTTTTCCTGAAGGTGGTAGGAATTCTGCATTTCTTCTCTAGCAGTCCTTACTCTATGGAAGACACGCAGCCTCCTTCCCATGCTGTGTTTGAGAGGCCCAGCGTCTCCTTTGTTTGGTTCTGTTAAGTGGTGTCCAGAGTCCAGTTGGAGAGGCATTTCTGGCAATGACTGTGGATTGGTTTGACTGTGGTGAGTTCACGCATTCAGCCCGAAGGAGTTCCAGGGGCCATGAACAAAGGGGCCCAGGTTGACCCGCCAACACGGGCTTTGGCTGTCATGCAGCAGATGTGATACACTGGTGAGCAGTAATTCAGCTTCTGTGATAGTTCAGACCCCAGATTTAGACGTCCCCATTTCTCATCTCTGTGCTTACAAACTGCTCTCTGCTGGGTCCAAGTCAGCCATGGAGCAATCCCACGTTCTCTCTTGCTCTCATCCCATGCCCTGCCTGCTTTGGGACTTCCTGCAGACTCTTCTTTCTTGGGGGGGGGAATTTGGAAAGAGTTAGGAGACCTGCCTGGTTGTCGGGAATCTGGGTGCAAATTTTAGAGTGAAGGTATGATTGAAGTCAGTTTTGACTCCTAAAAGCTTTAGGGCGGGTTGAGTAAGCTCAGTGTGGCCGAGCTGGGATTTTGCTCCCCGGCTGCTTTTCTTTCTGGGCACTCACAGCCATGGCAAACCAGTGGTGATAGAGAAGCAGCGTTGTCCGGGAGGAGTGTGGCAGTTCTGTGGGGTGTATAGGTGTGATCGTGGCTTGTGAGCTCTGAGGTCCTTGGCACAGGGTGAAAAGTTGGGAAATGGTTACATCAAGTGTGGTCTTGAGTGTAATATTGTGCAGGAAAGGGAGGCAAAGCTTTCCCCTGCTGGATCTTTTCTAGAGACCCGGTATTGTAGTTCCTCTCTAAAGCATTCTCTTAAGTCCGAAGTGTATGACGGCATTTGAGAACAGTTTGTTTCTTCTCATTCAAAAACTTCTGTCCCTGGTTCCCTTTTTATACCCAGTTGACTTAGAAACTTTTCTCATCCTTTTTTATGGAGACAAGAGTATTTTTTTCAGGTGCAGTTTTTAACATTTATGATTTGTAGTTGCATGAAATTTATATTCATTATATTTTTGAGATATGCCTGATTGGGTTAATTAAGGAATCTGGTAGGGAGTATGCATGCATGGATGTCTGAGCTTGGAAAACGGGTTTACTGGGTGTGTGATGGTCATGTAGACATTTAGGTCTTGTACTTACATTTGACTGTACTTTGGTTACCACTTTATGTTTGGTTTGCCTGCCTTTGACGTTTCTCTTGCTGTTATTTGGGCTGATTTTTTTTTTTTTTTTTTGCTTTTTTGGGTCACACCTGGCAATGCTCAGGGGTTACTCCTGGCTCTGCACTCAGGAATTACTCCTGGCAGTGCTCAGGGGACCATATGGGATGCTGGGGATTGAACCCAGGGCGGCACAGGCCGGCGGAGTGCAAGGCAAACGCCCTACCCTCTGGGCTATCGCTCCAGCCACCAGAGGGCTGATTTTTTTTCACAAAATTTTTTTTGTTTGGTCTTTTCAAATAGTTACTCTTTTTTTTCAGTTTGATCATGTTTTTTGTTTGTTTGTTTGAGGGGCCACATCTGGTGGTGTTCAGGGCTTACTCCTGGCTCTGTGCTCGGGGATCACTTGTGGCAGGACCGTATGGGATGCCAGGGATTGAACCTGGGTCAGCCACTTGCAAGGCAAATGCCCTACCTGCTGTGCTCTTGCTCCAGCCCCACCATGTCTTGTTTTTGACTTAGTAATTTTCACATTTTCCCTCCTATTTTGTTTTTTGCTTAGGGTTTACTCCCTGGCTCAGTGATTAGGGCCATGTGATGCTAGAGATGGAACCAGGCCATTTTTTTTTTAGGGTTTAGGATCAACTGCTCAATTTGATTTTAACTTTCCTAATAGAATGTAAAGAGTGAGTGTTGTATTGCTTAAAGTTCTGCAGCAGCAGCAGCTTATTAATAGGCAAATGCTTTATTCTACTTGAAGGACAGGGGGTATACCAGTAGTGTTGGGAGCCTACTTCCGGCTCCTGTGTTCAGGGATCACTCCTGGTGGTACTAGGGGGACTATATGCCAGGAATGAGACTGAGTCAACTGCATGCAAGGCAAGTACCCTATCTCTGTACTCTCCATTTTAGACTTTGGTTTTCTTTTTTTTTTTTTAAGTATTTTATTATACCACCGTGAGATATACAAATAAAAAGGTATACAATTAAAAAGTTCATGTTTGGGTTTTGACTTTGGTTTTCTTTAATCTTGTTTTTTCTCTTCTGATCTGTCAGCCTTAGAGGCTGTGTTAACCGCTAAGGGTCCCTGTGACTGTGGGTCCCACAGTGTAGCTCAGTTAAGGGCTTCACTGTGTGTTTCACAGTGCTTTATGCTAGATAAAGATTCATGATTCTTCTGTTTGGGGGTGCTACTTGCTTTAAAACAGAAATGGTGGGCCGGAGCAATAGCCCAGCGGGTAGGGCATTTGCCTTGCACGCGGCCTGTGCAGGCCTGAGTTGGATCCCTGGCATCCCCTTATGGTCCCTGAGCACTGCCAGGAGTTATTCCTGAGTGCAGAGCCAGGAGAAACCCCTGAGCATCGCTGGTGTGACCCAAAAAGGCAAAAAAAAAAAAAAAAACACGGAAATGGCCAGTCCCCTCTTTAGTCAGTTCTTTTTGTCTGATATTTATTTCTAATTCTGCTTGGTTTTGTTTATCTTTCTTTGGTAAATTTTTGATTTATTTCCATATTTTCAATGACAGCCTGGTTTTAGAGTATCTTAAACACAAGAATGAATTTTGCCATACTGATTCTGCAGAGTCTTGCTGCTCCCATGTGGAAAACCATGGAATATTTAGTCTGGACCAGTTATCTTATTTTTGTCCTTTTTTTTAGGGGAGGAGGAAGGGTGCTACCCCTGGAGGTGCTCGGGGCTTACTTCTGGCTCTGCACTCAGGAATTACTCCTGGAAGTTCTCCAGGGACTATATGGGATACTAGGGATTGAACATGGGTTGGCTGCTTGCAAGGCAAATGCCCTGTCCACTGTACTGTCATTCTGGCCCTTCTTTCTGTCCTTACCTTTCTTTCTTTCTTTCTTTCTTTCTTTCTTTTCTTTCTTTCTTTCTTTCTTTCTTTCTTTCTTTCTTTCTTTCTTTCTTTCTTTCTTTCTTTCTTTCTTTCTTTCTTTCTTTCTTTCTTTCTTTCTTTCTTTCTTTCTTTCCTTCCTCCCTCCCTCCCTCCCTCCCTCCCTCCCTCCCTCCCCTCCCTCCCTCCCTCCTCCCTCCCTCCCTCCCTCCCTCCCTCCCTCCCTCCTTCCTTCCTTCCTTCCTCTCTCTTTTCTCTCTTTCTCTCTTTCTCTCTTTCTCTCTTTCTCTCTTTCTCTCTTTCTCTCTTTCTTTCTTTTCTTTCTTTCTTTCTTTCTTTCTTTCTTTCTTTCTTTCTTTCTTTCTTTCTTTCTTTCTTTCTTTCTTTCTTTCTTTCTTTCTTTCTTTCTTTCTTTCTTTCTTTCTTTCTTTCTTTCTTTCTTTCTTTCTTTCTTTCTTTCTTTCTTTCTTTCTTTCTCTCTTTCTTTCTTCCCCCTCCCTTCCCATTTCCTCCATCCCCTCCCTTTCTTCCTTCCCTTCCCCTTCCCTTCTCCTTCTCTTCTCCTCCCCTCCCCTCCCCTCCCTTCCTTCCCCTTCCCTTCTCCTTCCTATCCCCCTCCCATCCCCCATCCCCTCCCCATCCTCTCCCTTCCTTCCCCTTCCTTCCCCCTTCCCTTCTTCTCTTCTCTCCCTCCCCTCCCTCCCCTTCCTCACCCAGCGATGCTCCAGGGTTACTCCTGGCTCTTTTCTCAGGAATTGCTCCTTGTGGTGTTCAGGGGATCATATAAGGTTCCAAGGATCAAACTCAGGTCAGTTTGGTGCAAGGCAAATGCCCTATCATCCTATTGCTCTGGTTCCTTTCTTATTTTTTTTTTTCATTCTATTTTCCCCCAAGGGTTGAGAGGTCTGCATTCTATTTCTAATATTTGTGCTGAAGTAGCAACTATTAATTATTAAATGACATGTGTAACTTTTTTACAAATGTGCTTTAAGCTATATTTCTTCTACAGTTAAAAATCAGGCAGTATATCTACTACCCTATTGTGTCCTTGGACAGGGTTGAATTTTAGTATGCTTTCCTTTTACCTTGAAGCACACTGTAGGGCCAGGGAGAAAGGTCAAAGTGCTGGGCCACAGGATTCGATTGCAAGAATCCCGGATTGGGTTCCCAGCACTGCACAGTCCACTGATCATGGAGCCAGCAGTGATCCCAAACACTAGTGGGTGTGGCCCCCAAATAAAAATACAAACAAAAATCACAAACAAACCAGAACACCAGCCTTACAGGCTTAAGTCTGACTTCACCCTTTCTGGTTGTGTGACTGGTGCTTTATTTACTGTTTCTCAGCCTTCGTCTCCTCATCTGTAACTGGGGCCTTGTACAGACTTCTGTCCTCCCTCAGAGCTGCTGAGAGCACTCTGTGATGAGCTTCTGGGCTGGGGAGCTCTGCTGTCAGTGTCCTGCCACACCGAAAGGCAATGTCGTTCCTTGTCACAGTACCCCTGAACTGTGTGAGCAGCGGGACACTGCTGAGATGGGAAGGAAGCGACATGCGGTGCTGGGCCCTGCTCTGTCCCTGCCTGTCTGAGGGTGGCGTTGCTCGTTCCTGCAAACTGGGCTACTGGCCTGGCTACTGGCCCCCCTGGAGCCCTGGGAAGAACATCCCTCTGGCGTTTTTCTTCTAAAAGAAAAGCCTTTCTCTGCTTTTTGTTTGTTTGTTTGTTTGTTTTGACTGGAGAGTTTTCTTCCACTTTGCTTTGGGGACCCAGATATCCCGTAGCTTTGTGGTTAGGTCGATGTCTCTTCAGTGTTTCTGATGCCTTGGAAAACTTTTCTCTGTGACTTAATCTCTCCTTAGCATTTAAAAAAGGAATTTTTCAACAATGTATATGTTCCTCATCTCGCCCACTGTATTCACGTCATGAGTCTTAGAACTTCTGTATTTGTCTTTCCTTGTCTCCTCGGCTTTCCTTTTGTGCTTTTGTTTAAAGTACTAGCTTTGATTCTAGCTTGATATTTCAAGTTTAACAAGGATGAGATATGATATCTTAGAAAAATTAAGATTGAGTATTTACATGTTACAACTTTTTACAGTCTTCTCTTGAGCCCTGCTCTCCAGAACGATGGCAGCAGTAGGGTGTGCACGTTTACAGATGCATGAAACCAAGTAAACGTACAGGTTGATAATGGATGATTGTAACGGTACTTCTGTAAGAAGTTATAAAGCTGCCTTATGCTGTATCTTGGCAAAAGATTGCCGTTTAGCAGACATGCTTGTTTGACTTGTCATTTAAAATTGGCTTTGTTATTTTCATTTTAGGCAAAACTTGTCCGAGAAATTGCTCATTGTCAAGGAATTTTGATCACTTCCTACTCCTACATCCGACTGATGCAGGATGACATCAGCCGCCATGACTGGCACTATGTGATCTTGGATGAAGGGCACAAAATTCGGAATCCCAATGCTGCTGTCACTCTTGCTTGCAAACAGGTAGGACCTTTCATTAGGGGGAGCTTCAGGTGGCAACGGCATTTCATTGAGAATAAACTCTACTTTCAGTCACATACTTGCTGGATCTTGAATCTTTCCTAGTGTAGCTGCACAAGAAATATGAAATATGCATTTTGTCTTAATACATAAAAAAGTATTTCTACTCTTAGTTATTTAGTTCATTTTGTTTTGTTTTGTTTGTTTGTTTGGGGCCAGACGGACAGTGTAGGACCGACCTTGGCTCTGTGGTGCAGGGATCACTCCTGGTAGTCCTTGGGGATCAGATGCTGGGAATCAAAGCCAAGTTGATGGTGTGCAAGGCAAGCGCCCCACCCACTGCACTATCACTCATGCCTCTATTGTGGCTTTGTTTTTAATTTTAGTTATTGCTATTACTTAAGGACTGTTGTAGAATATAACCAAATTTTTTAGAATGTAACTAAATCCAACTCTGATCTATAGTATTCAGCTTGAACAATAAGGGAAAAAAAATTCATTCCATTTAAAAAAAAAACTCTAAGAATTAAAATTATATAAATTACATACTTTTTAGAGAAGACCAAAAAGACACATACATGTGTTAAAAAACATTGTGAGGGTGGACAGTTGCTGGGCCTGGCATCCCTGGGTTTGATCCTTGCCCTGGTTTGGCTTGAGGACCTCAAAGAAGGAAGAAAGGAAGGAGGGAAGGAAGGAGGGAAGGAGGGAGGGAGGGAGTGGGGAAGGAAAGAAAGAAGGAAGGAGAGAAGAAGATTGCAGGGGGATTTGGGGATAGAGCTAGTGGTGATTTGTTAAAAGACAAATTTAATAAAAATGATATTTCCTCTCTCCACCCCCAACAGTTCCGTACCCCACATCGCATCATCTTATCTGGCTCTCAATGCAAAATAATCTCCGAGAGCTGTGGTCTCTCTTCGACTTTATCTTTCCGGGAAAGCTCGGCACCTTGCCTGTGTTTATGGAGCAGTTCTCCGTCCCCATCACCATGGGGGATACTCAAATGCTTCCCCATTACAGGTAAGGCATTAAGGCAGCTAGCGCTGTCAGCATTTTAATATTTGAAATGGTTTTTATTAGAAACTAGATTTTGTTGCCAGGTCATCCATAATATAAGAGAATCACCAAATTTGTAACTTGGTATCTGGTAAAAATCATCAGATCATTTTGTGTTAATAGGACCCTGTTTTTTCCAGTTTTTTTTTTCAATCTTGTAAAAGTAATTAAGACTCACCTAAAATTGCGAAACATTGTCATTCAGTTCTGGATATTGATCTGGTATATCTGACAGGATGCCAAAACTCAGAAGAGTTGAAACTTGGGAGGCAGGAGTTGCTCAGGGAAGACTTGATGAGATTCATTTCCCAGTGCTCAGTAAACCGAGGGGCAGAAAAGAAGGCAGACCCCTAGTCCAGGGCAGTGTGATAGCAGCCCACCACAGTCATGGACAGTGAAAAGACACATTGAATTGGTCTGGGGGAGCAGCAGGTTCCCCAGATACTGGATACTGGAATTGGGGCTTGAAATTCCAGAGTTGATTGAGCAGGGCCAGGCCCAGACCGTGTCTGCACAGGAAGCTGGAAGATGGTCATTGTCAGGTTACTCAGTCATCGCGGGAGGGAGGCTGGCAGTGAGCGAGCCTGGAGCCAGGAGGCAGAATGGACCAGCTGTGGTGGCGGATACTGTGAAGTGGGAGCCGAGGGATGAACATAGCGCAGCCACCTCTGAGTTTTTATGACTTGGTGTGATGTAGATGGACTGCCGTGCATGGGGACATCAGGAGAGGAAGCCAACCAAGGGCAGTGTGTAGATTTGGAAGCAGGTTCCTGGCTTCAAGAGGAAGAATTGCTGCATAGTTTTCCCATTGAGGCAGAAAGCAACCCTTCTGCCTAGGAAGTGTTTGGTGTTCTCAAGCAGTTCACGAGGAGAAGAATTTTAGACCTCTCCAATTAGGGGAACCATCAGCATCAGTACAGAAAGTTGCAGGAAATGTTGTGAAATGGTGAAAAGAATTCCTCACCCAGTTTTCCCAGTTGGTACCATAGGTTACAGTATGTTACCTTCCTTTTCCTTTCTCTTCCTGTCCTGAATTATTTGAGAACAGCCATCAGGCAGGCCACCCCTCCATGTCCCTCAGTATATAGTTCTAAGGACATTCTCTTTGGTAACTGCAGCTTAACTGTCAAAACCAAGAGGCCTGGTCACGTCGGACAGTGGCTAGGACATGTGTTCAGTTCCCGGGGCCTCCACATGTGCCCTCTCTGCATCCCGCAGCTCTTGTGTCTGCAATCCTGGACACAGCAACTGGTTTCTGGTAGACACAACAGATTTCTGGGTGCGTGTGAATACTGCAGGCAGAAAAGTTGGGTGCAACACTCAGCAAGCTCCAGGACCAGGAAGGGCTACAGCTGACCAGTGCCATAATGGAGCTACACCAGCACAGCTGGAGTGTGAACCCCGGCAAGAGTGTGTGGAACCCCCTCGACTGAAGGAGTGCAGTCCTCAGCAAGCTCCTTGGTCCTGGGAGCGGCAGTAACAACACACAACTGCCTGTACCCATCCTAGCCAGATGTGTGTGCAGCCCCTCATACCACATCCAGAACAACATGCACAAAGGGCAGAGGAGGAAGCCACTCAGAAATAAATATAAAAGCCCAGTGATCATCAGAACCAGGAGAACACTTAGCATTGTTATAATTGTGGCATCTGGGCCTGTTCACATCAGCCAGTTGTTCTGACGGTCTCATTGGCTCCTAAGTCTCCTTTGGTCTGGAGCAGCCCCACCACCTGGCACTGCAGTGGGTTAGCAGATGGGGGGTGGGGACTTCATGTTGTTCTCTTAAGAAGGAAGAGTTCCAGGAGGCTGCTGTGATTTTTTTTTTTATGCATTTTTTTTAATTGAGGATGTAAGTCAAGAAAGTTTGGGAACCTCTGCTGTAACTTTCTCTTTCCTTCTAGGACAGCTTGCAGACGGGAAGCCCATTGTAAATAAGGCACCTCACTCTAGGTGTGTCTCCTATGCTTGTGAATGGGCTCAGGCGATGCATTTTGACCAGAAGTGGTGTGTCTGTCTCAGCACTTCCTATCGGAGGCATGTGCTGTCTCTTCACTCTTCTCAGTTGTGCTGATTACTGGTGGATGGTGATGTTTGCTCAGTTCCTATTGGTTTCTATCTGGCGCTATCAGACCTGATGGTTGGGTGCTTGGGCTGCCAGTGTCGTGCCCTCAGCCTGGCAGTGCTAGTCCACGCGGTGCTAGGGACTGAATGCGAGGCTGTGCCTATGAGGCTGCTCTCCAGGCTTTGGAGCTCTCTGCTGGCCGTTGCCAAATTTCTGAACTCTTCAGCTAGCGCTTGTCCTTTGGAATGAATAAATCATCTCTGCTGAGCTTCCTTGAGACCTTGTGAATATGGCCTGTTCCTTCCCTGAAGCCCTTGTTTTGGGATTCGCGTGCATATCTTGTTTCCATTTTTATATTGAAAGATCCTTGGGAGCAGAAGTGGTATTTTTATTCACTCCCTTGGTTTAAGTCCGCGATTGCCACATATTATTGAATCGTGTTAAGATACTCTGTCAGCAGATGTTTATTTTGCTAGGCTGGTGCTAGAATGATGGGAGGTGGCTGGCAAGCCAAACTTTCCTCTGAGTCATATTCCCCAGCCTGTGGGGAGGATGCAGGGCAGAAGGTGGTAAGTTCACGGATGACCCAGGTGCAGGGTGATGAAGGCTGTGATCATGGGAGATCAACTGTATCAGAGTTTGTGAGGCTCAAATAAGAGACTTTGAGGGCTGGGATGACAGAGCTAGGACCCAGAGAGCTGAAGGTGAGGGGGTGGAACCTTCACCTTTGGGGGGAGATTTTAGAACTTGAAAGAACCTGAAGAGTCATCTCGTTTGTCCTTCCTCATTCTGGGAAGTGGGGGTGGGGACATATCGTCTACGGGCCAGGTCATTCCAGGGGGACACAGATGAAAATCGTATAAATGATGGAGGGGAGTCCACAGCATGAGACTAGGACATAGGAAGGAAACAAGGTCAGAAGGGGCTGTGGTGAGAGAAAGGTTGAGGAACATTGTTCTGATAGAAACCCCCTCTCTGATGTTCAAACACCCTCCTCTGGTTTTTGAGACTTGGCATTTTATGTCTAGCTTTCTAGTCAGGTTGCTAAGCTGTTAGAATAGGTAGAACTGGGGTCTAGTCACGACTCTACCTTGTCAGGCAGGGCAGGGCAGCACAGCTGTCTCAGCTCCTTAGTCCACTGCCCCAGGGAGTTGGGAATAAGTAGGGAAATAGAGGTGGATCCCTGCTGTGTAGTTTTACGCACAGTTGGAAGATGGACTTTGAGTTATGGAGCCATCTTTGTTGCCCGAAACAGAATTCCTTAGGAAGGTTGCGCTGGAAAATGTGGCTTGATTGCAAGGCTGTCCTAGGGTTTCTGAAGTCTTCCCTGCTCTCCCATCCCAGTCGAGCTAATCGTCTTCCGGGGAGATTGGGTGTGAGCAATAGGGATGCCTCCCATTCCCATTTTTCAGCAATTTGGGCTTTGACCTTTGCGAGTTATGTGAACCAGGAGCAGGCTACCAAAGGGGTCGGTTGGGAAAGAGGACCACTCCAGGGGGAGCAGACCGGAGCAAGTGGACTGTCTCGCTTCCCCACCACCTAGCCCTGACCTTCTTTCTCACCTATCAGCTCACTTGTCTGGAGCACAGAAACGTAGGTAGAAGTGAGATATGGGGACAGTTAACACACTATGTTTTGAAGATTCAAAATAGCAAACTTCCATGGCAGGACAGACAAAACAGAAATGTAGTCATTTCTCTGTTATAAATCATGACATGTATCTGATCATCAGATATACTCAAGTTAAACGCAGGAACATGCATGCATATATGTATATACTTGCGTGAGTATGTATCTTGAAAAATGTTGTTTTGGGCAGGAGAGGTAGTAAGAAGTTAGGTACTTGCCTGCCTGGAACCATCCCTGGTTTGATCCCTAGCACGGCATATGGGCCCCTGAGTGCCATCAGGAGTGATCCAGAGCACAGAGCCAGGAGTAAACTCTAGCATCATGGGATATAACCTCCAGGCCCCACAAAATAAGTAAATAAGTAGACATGTTTTCTTTTTTACTATGTTCATTTTTTTTTTTGGTCATGATGCTTTCAGAATTATCAAGTTCTTTTTATTATCATTTATTTTGCAACTGTCTTAATTTTTAAACTTTGGAAATTTTCTTGCTCCATTAAATAGCAATTTACTAGGTTGTTAAGCCAATTTAGGGTTTTTCCCCTTAAGTATCAATAATTTATTGAATTCTTTGTTTGCCTAAGTGAATTGCAGAGGGAGTGGTTCCTGCACTTTGGGTCTTTGTTTTTCTATGTACAGCTAATCCCCATCTCATGTGGCTAAGCTCCATTACAGTACCATATGCTCTGTTTTAGGCTAGAGTGACCTTTCATTTCTGGGATCATAGGGCTTTTCTTGAACTGACTCTCCGAAGTCTCTGGTGGGCAGTAATCTCGGCTTATTATTTGGTTGCTCTCACTGCTCCAGCTTTCCCCCCTGAGTTAGCTTTTGATCTGCAGTAGGCAGAGTAGCAGTTCCTTTGTAGCTTTTGGAGAATACAAGATTAAAACAGAGATTCGTTTGAAAGCAGTTTTTCCCTAGAGGGCGGTTGAGAACTGAGTAAATCTCACTTTAGGGTTTAACTATAATAATAATTAAAGCAAAGTATATGAGAAGATTAAGGCACAAAATTACTAGTTGTTCTTTTGTTGTTTGTTGGCTTAATAAGATAAGTGTTTTTACTGATGGTGCTAAGAAAGCTGCAACCTCCTATAGTGTATGGAACTTACACTAATTGTTTTTGACTTGTTTTCCAAGCATTTACAATTTTGTATGATCATTGATTTATTAAACAAAATAAACACACATACACATACCCCACTGGCATCAGTTCAGAGGTAAGAACAGTTCATAAACCTATATTTCATAAACCTGTAATAATTATTTCCCTTGTCTCTTATTGAAGGTGAAAACTGCGTATAAATGTGCATGTGTCTTACGAGATACCATAAATCCATACCTGCTTCGGAGAATGAAGTCAGATGTCAAAATGAGCCTTTCATTACCTGATAAAAATGAACAGGTCTGTAAATCCTGTCGTTTACAGAACATACCTAAGGTGGTACCTTTCTACTTTCCTCTTCTTTTCCCACATGGAATTATCCGAACTGACAGGTGGGTGTGTGCAGGCGAGTGTGTGAATGTGTACAGCTATGTGGGACAGGTGAGCCTGCTGTGGACTCTTTCTTCACAAGCCCTTCCTCGTCCAAAGACTTGGCTCTCTTTTTAACAGTTTCTCAGACTACTCTTTTTAAACCTCTGCATCGTCTTCAGTTCCCCAATCTATTCATGCTTCAGATTGTAATAGGAACAAAGCAGGTGCTCAGGAGATAACCAGATATTGGAGTGGAACTCCTATTCATGCTTGACGGGAGATGGTTGTAAATAGAGGGCGAGGGCACTGGGAATGTAGCATGGCAGGTACTTGCCTTGCATATGAACTACCTGGGTTCAATTCCTGGCACTGCGTATGGTCCACTGAACCGCACCAGGAGTGACCCCCGAGTGCAGAGACAGGGAGTAAGCCCTGAGCACCACAGAGTGTGGCCCAGAAATTACACAATAACAGCAAAAAGGTGGCAGGTGCTGATCATGCAGAGAGAAAACGAGGGAGGAAAGAAGGATCTGTGAGACAACCTTGCTGATAAACTAACATTTGAGCCCAGATGCTTGAGAAGGTGAGAGAATTCTAGGGGGTTTTGGAGGAAGAACATTCGAGGTGGATAGGTGGAGCAGTACATGCAGGGCCCAGCGAGGAGGCCAGTGTGGCTGAGGGCAGGGCTGGGAGAGTGATCAAAAGTCAGACTGCTGGCAGGAGGTCAGATTACAGGGGCCTGGTAAGCACTTTGGGTTTTGCTCTGAGGAGGAAATTCACCGGAAGATATTAAGTAAAGAGGTGACACCATTTGACTCAGGGTTTAAAAGGATCATCCTTTTAAATTCCACACTAGTGTTCTATTATCTTAATAGATGTGACTACATCTTCTGTTGGGTGCCTAAAAGTAAATGCATTATAGATGGTGAGCATGGAAACTTAGAAAGGCTCCTGAGCTCCGTCTTCAAAGCTACCTTTCTCCCTTTTCTTCCCCGCTTTACCTCTCTCCTCTCGCTAAAACTCATCAGCAGATTTAGCCCTTGGCATTAGCATTCTCCTTCCGGGTCTTCCCTTCCTGCCTGGTGCCCAGGCCGCTGTCTTCTGAGCTCTCTGATTCCACATCTAGCAGCTGCTCCGATGCTTGTTTGTCCTTTTTATCCTCTCACTTCTGTTTCATGACTCCATAAATTAGTGTAGTCGATGTCTGGCTGGTCTGCCGCGTCATCAGCTCTTCCCCCTTCCCTTCATTACCATACAATATGCCTGGATTAATTTTTCTGAGACTCATTTTCCTACCCGCATTTTTCAGTGCTCTTCTCACCAATGATTTTAGTTATATACACCAATTTCATTCACTATGGAATTTCAGAATGTCTCTTAATGTACTTCATGCAGTTTCAAAAAATAAGTCACTTTTCTTTTTCCAGACATGCTAATTTTCTTTCCATTTTCCATGGTATTACCCATCTCTGGAGGTTTATCCACTCTCACCCTCTCCACACTTTCTCTGTAAGATCCCACAAGGCTCTCTGTGAAGGTCTATTAGATTGGAACTCCTCTACCTATTTAAAGTTCTGTGTAGGACCTAAAATGGTTTGCAGACATGAAGCAGCTAGTGAGGAATTTATTCAGCTCTGTGCTCGAAAGGAGAGTCTCTGCTGCATTAGAGAAAGAGGATTGAAAGGCCTGAAGCCAGGGACCTTGATGGCATGGAGTCACTGGTGCAGCTGGCCCAGGAGCGAAGGGACGTTGCCAGAGGTGATCTGGTAGCTCAGTTGCCCCGGGCTCCGGGAAAGGGGGTTGTGCAAGATGAGGTTTGGTCCCCGGACAGGTTTTATGGAGTAAACTGTGGGCAAGGGCCAGGGTGCGTCTGTCAAGCAGCTGCGGGCTTGGATGGAGGAAGGTCTGTGCACCTGGTCCCGAGTGTTCCCTGGAGCCTGTCTTCAGGGACTGTGAGGACTGAGGGGAGGGATCCACGAGATGTATGGCAGAGAGGAGAGCGCTCGGTCTTGGTCAGCTCAGCGAAGTGTCCTCTTGGCTATTTCTAAAATGCTTTGGTAAAAAGAAATGAAACACTGTGCATTGTTAAAAAGCGCATGGCTTACTTATTTGTTAGGAAATTTTATTGATAACATGAGTGATTTTATTTGTTGAATATTTAGAAAATTACAACTTCCGTTTATTCCCCACCCCCTGCCCCGCCACCCTCAGGTCTTATTTTGCCGTCTGACGGAGGAACAACATAAAGTCTACCAGAATTTCATTGACTCCAAAGAAGTTTACGGAATTCTCAATGGAGACATGCAGGTCAGCTATATAGTAAAAGCTGGAGGAATGATTTGTGGGCCAAGGGAAGAAGGGAAGTCAGGATCCTCAGGGATTTGCCGTAGCATCTTCAGACCTCCTTGGCGTAGCCTAACTTAACCTGAATCCCTTCCCCAAGCAGAGAACAGTTACCTTTCTGTTTGCTCCCTTTTGGTGTGGACCCATGCTGCGTTGCCTAGTGAATGAAGAGCACTACATCAGGATCTGTGCTGCCGAGTTCTGTCGGGCCTGGCCCTGGGCAAGTGGCTCTGAGTTGGCAGGTGCAAGGGAGAAGAATGAGTGTAGGTTCTCCTATAAGTAAGGACACTTTACTTACTGAACATGCGCGGCATATGTGGTGGATAATGGGTGTTCAGTGTTAAAGGACAGGTAGCTGGTTTATAATTAGCATTTGTTCTAAACATTTCATATAAACATTTCATCTGCCCATGCTCCAGAACGTTAAGTGTGGATTTTGTTTTATTTATTTGAAAGGTAACACTTCCTTGGTCTCCTCATTGGAGGTACAACTGAGTGGTAGAGTACACTCGTAGGTAGGCACTTTCCTGCTTATGTGCTGAGACAGAGATGAGTGTGGGGAACGAGCTCACTCTCGGGGTGACAGCTGCCTGTGGGTTTGTGTCAATCAAGTCATTTCAGTTCATTTAAACATTTCTTACAATGTCTTAGTCTCTTTGGTATCTATATGTGGTTTTAGATATTCACAGTTGCTTAGCTTCCGCTGATTTTCATGTGCCTCCAAGTTGACCAGCCACAGGTGGTACATATCAGTGCTCTCGTGGATTGATAAGCCTTGGGTGTGATTTTCAGTTTCCTATCATCACAAGAAGATAAACAGATTTTGATAATATATTTACCCTGAAGTATCAATGAATATTTAGATATATAATCAAAGTTATAAGTGATGGGCTGGAGAGATACCTCAGAGCAAATGCTTTATAGTGGGCAGCCTAGGTTGGATCTTCCCCAGTACTGCCAGAAGCATGCCCCAAGCACAGAGCAGGGAGGAGTGGTCCACCTGAGCACTACTGGGATCGTTCCAATCTGGAGGGAGGAATATATAAACATATAAATAGAATATATGTAAAGAGAATATGTATACATTCATGTATATATGCATATATACATGTATACACATGTATGTATGTATATGCATATACATGTATATACATACACACATATTTGTATGTATACGCACACACACTGTTACTTTTTATTAAGACTTCAAATCCAGGTATTCTGTATTTGTTGCCCGCCTTAAATTGGAGCAGCCACATTTGTACGCCTCCAGAGCTACAGGTATCTTAATGACTGCTGTATTACTCAGGTCTAGAGAGAAGGAAAATCAGTTACAAGTGACTGGGGAGCTTTGGTCATGTGCCTGATTTGTTCCATATCTTTCTTTGCTTATCGTTTGAAATTCCTGTATGATTCATGGCTTAATTCAGGATATGGCCTTTCCTGCGTGAGCTTTTACACTGGTGAACTTGGTCAAGTGTTACCCAAAGCAGCGTTTTCCCTCCTGCTGGGCAGGGAAGATGGGCCTTCCCCCTTTGGTCTGCTCTGCCCATCATCTTTCCCTGCCTCCTTTGCTCTGTCATCTGTGATACTTTCCCCTCCGTCTTTCCCTTTGGTGGATGTTCATGAAGGTGTTTTTTGATAAAAGACTGACAAAGATGGTAAATAGAACTTTAGCATTTGATTCATATAGTAACCTCAGAACTTACTTTTGATTTCTATATTTTCAATTTTTTTGGTCTCACCCAGTAGTGCTCAGGGCTTTCTCCTGACTCTGCTCTCAGGGACCACTCCTGGTGAGCTTAATGAACCACATGGGTGCTGTGAATCAAACCTGGGTTGGCCACCTGTAAGGCAAGCGCCCTACCCATTGTACTATATCTGAACTTTCAGTGAAGTGCTGTCTTTGGACATTTAAGGGCACTTGCTAAATCACGTGACTGGTTTCTCCAAATTCAGATGGGATGACATTTTAATTTATTAAGAAAGGATTTTTTTTGTTGTTGTTTGTGGGCCACACCACGTAGTTGGGACTTGCTCCTGGCTCTGTGCTCAGGAATCACTCCTGGCAATGCTCAGGGAACAGATGTTGTACAAAGAATCAAACCAGGTCAGCCAGTTGCAAGGCTAGTGCCCTACCAACTGCGGGGGACTCTGGCCCCAGGTCTTCATCTCATATCAAATTTGTAAAGCTGTAAATTGTATCTGTTTGTTTCTAGTGAGAGAAAATGAATCAACAGCAATGTAGTACTTCTGCTTTATTCAACTTAACTCCTGTTTTACTAATGTAGTACTTACGTTTTGGTGCAAGTTTGTTTTTAACTTGCTCTACCTGGAGAAAAATCAATGAGCAAAGGTGAATTTCTTTCAGCTCCTAGTACGCTGTGATGCAGGAGGAAACTCAGAGGCGGGTGAAGAGCAAGTCCTTGATCGGTGCCCCATATTGAACAGCCTCCTGAGAGAGTATTCCTTTACACGGGTAGCCTGAGAGGAAATAACCGTTTTGTGCCATAGGTTTTCACTGGACTTATTGCCCTGAGAAAAATCTGCAACCATCCTGATCTCTTCTCTGGAGGCCCCAAGAATCATCCGGATGGCGGCCTAGAGGAAGATCAGTTTGGATACTGGAAACGGTCTGGGAAGATGATAGTTGTCGAGTCCCTGTTGAAGATATGGCACAAGCAGGGCCAGCGAGTGTTGCTGTTTTCGCGAGTCACGACAGGTGAGCACGCCACCTTTGTACGGAGAAAAGTTGGTTCTTAGAACTCCCGGCCATTCATTTCTGAAGATGGACATGGTCTAAAACAAACCTACCTGCTCAGTGAGGAGGTGACCTGCACACCTTATGGGAGCCGAGTCTTTCTTTAGGCTGATCCCCATCCCTTGGCCTTTTAGAAAGGCTTCGTGTGACTCTGGGTTACAGGAAAGCTTGAGTTTGAAGTTGAATAAATAGCTTGCTGTTCCCAAAGCTTATAAAAATTAATAATGGAAAAATGTCAGAAACACTCTTTGAGCAGTTATATTTATCCCCCTCAAAGCCAGAATCCCATCCCCTGTATTTTTTTTTAGGGTTCGTACCCTATGGTGCTGAGGGGCCACACAGTGCTAGACAAGAGCTTTATTTATTTTTTATTTTATTATACCACCGTGAGATACATAATTCCAAAGCTGTTCATGACTGGGTTTCAGTCATACACTGTTCCAGCACCCATCCCTCCACCAGTGCCCATTTCCCACCACCAATGTCCCCAGATTCCCTCCCCTCCCCCAGCCCACCTCTGTAGCAGGCACTTTGCCTCCTCCCTCCCTCCCTCTCTCCCTCTCTCTCCCTTCTGTTACACGTTGTGGCTTGCCCTACATACATTTAGGGATTATCATGGAAATCTCTTTGTGTACATTCAGTGTTCAATTCTAGTCTGGCATTAGACAAGTGCTTTACCTCCTGAACTATCTCCTCAGCTCAAGAAATCCCTTTTAATTTAAGTCTTTTGAAGAAACTGTGACTCTGTTTTACAAATCTAGTTGCATTCGCTAAGAGTCTATCTTTGATTTTGTTTGTTTTGAGCCATCCTGGCTGTACTCAAAGCTTGCTCCTGGCTCTGTGCTCAGGGATCAATCTTGGTGGGGCCCCGGGGGCTAGATATCAAACCTGAGTCGACTGCATCCAAGGCAATGCCTTACCTCCTGTATTATCTCTTGGTTTTGAGTCTTAATTTTTATTCTCTCACCCCTGCCCAATAGATGTTAAATATACTTGAAGTATTCCTTAGAGCCCAGAACTATTCTTATCTCAAGATGGATGGGACTACGACAATCGCATCAAGACAGCCACTGATTACAAGATACAATGAGGTAACAAGTCAGTGCAACAGTAAAGTCAATTACCACTACTCTTTAACAGGTGGAGGGGGGCTTTTTGCTTCTAATTAGAGGTATTTTTAGAGCGTATGTGTAGGTGTGCAAGCAATGTGTCTTCCATCGTGAGAACCGTACCTTAAATAATGCTCACATAAATGATAGTAGAATTAGGAGCTGTGAGATTGTCTTGACTGCGAGAAGTGCCTCAACATAGCCTATTCCTTGTACCAGGAGCAGAAGAGCTGTACCCAGTCTTACAGCATGTCTCTCGCCTCTAGGACGCATCCATTTTTGTGTTTCTGCTGACCACTCGGGTGGGAGGCATAGGTGTCAACCTGACAGGTGCCAACAGAGTCATCATCTACGACCCGGACTGGAACCCAAGCACAGACACGCAGGTCTGTTCATCTCTTACGAGGAATGTGGCACTTTCATGGCCTCTGCTCAAACGGAGGGTCCCATCCCGGCTGTCACCTACATGTGGGCATGAAGGAAGCCCCTTCCAGCATCACAGACAGGATGAGTTTTCATCCCTTTATCCCTAGCGTCTGTCACTAAATCTGGGGTCACAAAAGAATTTGCAAAGCTAAAAGCATATTATTTTTCAAGTAGAAATGTCTTGGTCTATCTTTCTCTAACACCTGTTTTTCTTTCTAAGAAGCCTTAGTATTATTTGGACTCATTAGACAAAATTCTGATTTCTGGGGACTGAGGGTGGGGGGGTGAAGGAAGGGGTGTCTGTTTCAGCGACTCTGGTCATTGGGAAGGGCTGAACTCCATCTCTCTGCCATAGGCCCGGGGCGTGCGTGGAGAATAGGACAGAAGAAGCAGGTGACAGTGTACAGGCTGCTGACAGCGGGCACCATTGAAGAGAAGATTTACCACCGGTCAGTACTGCTGCTGTGCTGTGTGCCTGGCTGCCCCTGTTCTGGATTTAGAAAAACAATATTTTAAAAAAGTCCTTCTCTTAGGAAAAAGACAGATATAGAATGACTGCATTCATTAATGGGATATAAATATATACCAGTGTTTTACTAAGTGTGGGAAATGGTAATGTCAGAATAGAACTCACCATTGAACATACACAAAGAGACTTAAATGATAAACCCTAAATATCTGCAGGGCTAGCTGTAATGTGTAAAAGAAGGGGAAGAGAGCTGCAGAGACAGAGGGAGGGGGAAAGGGTACCTGCTATTGAGGCAGCCTGGGGGTGGGCGGGAGGAAAGGGGCGGGGGGGGGGGGTGTGGATACACTGGTGGTGGGAATGGGGCACTGGTGTAGGGATGGGTGCTGGAATACTGTATGACCAAAACCCAAACATGAACATCTTTGTAATTGTATGTTTCACTGTGGTATCATAAATTTTTTTTAAAAAGCCCTTCTCTTTTGGCACAGTAGTTGTTAGAACTTTGTGAGTTTGTGGGTTAAAAAAATGAAAGGGCATTAATTTTCCTTTCTTTTATTTATTTATTTATTTATTTATTTATTTATTTATTTATTTGTTTGTGGTTTATTCATTCGTTTATTCATTCGTTTATTTATCTGTCTGTTTATTCATTCATTCATTCATTCATTTATTGCCATGCCCATTGATGCTCAGGGATCACTTTACTCCTGACTTTGCACTCAAGAATTACTCCTGGCAGTACTTGGGGAATTACATGGGGTGCCGGGATCAAACCTGGGTCGGCAGCATGCATGGCAAGCACTCTACCTGCTAGTGCGTCTCTACTATCTCTCTCTGATGTACTAGCCTTCGATTTTCCTTTCTATTAAAATAAGTTTAGGGCTAGCTTGTTGTGAGACTTGTCTTTGAATATGATCATTTTTCTATCTTGTTAAACTTTAAGGACTAGTCGTGTGTAAAACTCGTGTGGTATGCCATCTTCTTTCAGAAAAGCTGCTAAAAAGTGACCAAGTTGTGGGGCCAGAGCTATAGCACAGAGGGTAGGGCTTTTGCCTTGCACGTGACCAACCCGGGATCAATCCTTGGCATCCCATATAGTCCCCTGAGCACTTTCAGGAGTAACCCTGGCATCACTAGGTGTGACCCAAAAAGCAGAAAATAAAAATGCAAGTGACCAAGTGGCAAGGCCAGCCTACTGGTGGTTTTTGCACCCGGTGCAGGTTGATGGGGCTGGATGTCCTGGTGATCTTTGGCTGAGGTGCCTCTTAGGGAGAGGTCAACCAGGATTCCCGTTCCTTCCTCTGTCACCATAATGACTAGGGGCTGATGGGCAAGAGTCACTTACATGCTGGCGTGGAGATACTGTCAACTTCTTCCTGTCTCTTGCCCAAGACTTTGTTCCTTAGCCACACCCCTGCTTCCCCTGAGAGGCCCCCCGCTTTGTCCATGCACCCGGCCACTCCTGGGAAGTCATGTGTTCTTCAGGGGCTGATGGGAAAGGACTGGACATGAGTCAAGTAGAGTTTTCTGAGGGTTAGCGACCTCTTAGAGGAAAGACTCTACCAGGAAGAATATGTTAATCGGGCATACAGTTGCAGGAAGGCCATATTTCTCATTTCAGTTCTGTAAAACATGGGATACTACCCAATATTTTACGTACTTTATGAATTGCAATTTTCCAAGACTTTCTATTATTTATGTTATTTTGGGGAGGGGTCACACCTGGCAATGCTCAGGGTTTCTCCTGGCTTTACACTCAGAAATTACTCCTGGCGGTGCTCTGGGGACCATATGGGATGCTGGGGATAGAACCCGGGCCAGTATGGGCTGGCCGCGTGCAAGGCAAATGCCCTACCCGCTGGACTATCGCTCTGGCCCCTGTTATTTGTTTTTTAGTGGGAGGGGAGCTTGGGCCACACTTGGCCATGCTCAGATATTACTCCTGGCTCTACTCAGGAATCACTCCTGGCAGGCTCAAGGGACCATATGGGGTGCCGGGGTTGAACCCGGTGGGACCACATGCAAGGCAAATCCCAGCTGCTGTGATATTGCTCTAGCCCCAGGCTTTTTAAAAGTTGGTATTATTTAGTTATTAATACAACTGTAGTTATCATGTGTTACATTGTTTCAGGATCATAATTTTGATGTAGGCCTAATGATGTTCTATAATCTGTTTCATTTTTTTTGTCCTTTCAGACAAATCTTCAAACAGTTTTTGACAAACAGAGTGCTGAAAGATCCAAAGCAAAGGCGATTTTTCAAATCCAATGATCTTTATGAGCTGTTTACTTTGACTAGTCCTGATACATCTCAGAGCACTGAAACAAGTGCTATTTTTGCAGGTATTCCATAAAATAAGTGTACCTTGAAGTGGTAACATGCACATAAACTATATAGTGTTATATTAGTGTTTTCCCCTTTACAGGAACTGGTTCAGATGTTCAGACACCCAAAAGCCATTTAAAAAGAAAACCTCAAGCAGCCTTTGGAACAAATAATGCTTCCATGCACCGAAAGTTCCCTGAGTCTAGCGCCTCTGCAGATGATGTCACATCCATGAAAAAACAATTAGCAGCTCTAGGAACAGAAGTAAATGCAGTGACTTCACATCAAGGGGATCCTTTGAAAGGCGCCCGGAAACACCCAGTGCTCTCACTGGGAGTGACAGACTTGGAGAGGAGGTGGAAGCAGTGTTTAGACCGGCAGAGTCACAGGAGTTGTGTGGAAATGGGGACCCCTCCACTTCTCTCAGAACAGGCGAAATAAACAGTTCACCTGGCGTGGAAGGCCTCGAGGGAAAGGAGGGCCTTTGTGATAAGAAAGAAAGCTGCCAGATCCAAACAGAACCCCTTTGGGAAAATGAACAAATGGGAAATAATTCTTATAAGCGCAAGTCAAAAACCAAACACAGTGCGGCAGAAGAAGCGACCCTGGAGAAACCTCCAGCGCTAAAGCAGAAGAAATCCAAGAGCTCCAAGCATCACAGAGATGCCAAGTTCGAGGGCACGCGGGTCCCACACCTGGTGAAGAAACGCCAGTACCAGAAGGAAGACAATGAAGATGAGAGCAAGCTCAAGGAACAGAGCCATGATGACTACGTGTTGGAAAAGCTTTTCAAAAATCAGGTTAGCCTTTGGGCGAAGTTTCTTCAGGTGAATTGTAGCGTCTCATGGGCCCAAAGTGGGCACTGCACTGTAGCATGTTTGTTTCTGAAATTAAGGTTTGAAACATCATTGGCACTTTCAAAGTTACAGTCATTTAATTTTTCTGAGAGCCTGGAAGATTTGGAAACTTTGGGGCCCAGGCAAATAGTACAGTGGGTACACTGTACACTTCACATATGGCTCATGTGTCTAATTCCCGCATCCCATGTGGTCCTCAGAGCACTGTCAGGAGTACTTTCTGAGTGGCAGGGCCAGGAGTTAAACCCCTGAATATTAAGTATGGACCCTTCTCACCCCCAAAAAATAAAGAATTGGGAAGTTTGGTGAATAATAGTTCTTAACAGCCACAGACAGGAGGCGCCCAGAGCCTTAAATAGATTTATACTACCTGAACATGAATAGAAAATTTCTCTGTTATAAAAATGTTATATTTATCTGATTTTCCAACCACAGAAAATTAAAGTAGCAGGTCAAGCGGGAATGAGGCAGAGGCAGGGCCTCTGAAAATGGGAGAGCTGATTGCTAATGATCCCGAGGGGGGGAACTTTGCAAAGTGGACTCTGCAGTTGCTCAGCCCAGGGAGAGATGGGTCGGCAGGTGCCAGGGTGCCAGGGAGTGTCACCTGCTCAGACCTCAGCAATCACTGTGGCATGTGCCATGGCCTTAAGTCCACAGGCTCTGTTTAGGACAGAGGACATGTTTATGAAAGACCAGTGAAGCCACATCATTATTGGTTTGTTTTCCTAGGAGAGGACCTGTTTGGTCTGCTTTAGATTTATTTTCATAAATTGATGGTGGGAGGGTGGGAGGAACCTCTGCTAAAATATGTTTAAAACTTCCTCCCTCCTTCCCTCCTTCCTTCCCCTCCCTCCCTCCCTCCCTCCCTCCTCTTTCCTCCCTTCCTTCCTTCCTTCTTTTCTTCCTTCCTTCCTTCCTTCCTTCCTTCATTCCTTCATTCCTTCTTTTCCTTCTTTCCTTCCTTCCTTCCTTCCTTCCTTCCTCCCTCCCTCCTCCCTCCCTCCCTCCCTCCCTCCCTCCCTCCTCCTCCCTCCGTCCCTCCCTCCCTCCCTCCCTCCGCTTTCCTTCCTTCCTCCCTTCCTTCCTTCCTTCTTTTCTTCCTTCCTTCCTTCCTTCCTTCCTTCATTCCTTCATTCCTTCTTTCCTTCCTTCTTTCCTTCCTTCCTCCCTTCCTTCCTTCCTTCTTTTCTTCCTTCCTTCCTTCCTTCCTTCCTTCCTTCCTTCCTTCCTTCCTTCTTTCCTTCCTTCCTTCCTTCCTTCCTTCCTTCCTTCCTTCCTTCCTTCCTTCCTTCCTTCCTTCCTTCCCTTCCTTCCTTCCTTCCTCTCCTCCCTCCCTCCCCCTCCCTCCCCCTCCCTCCCTCCCTCCCTCCCTCCCTCCCTCCCTCGGGTCCCTCCCCCTCTCTCCCTCCCTCCCTCCTCCTTCCCTCCCTCCCTCCCTCCCTCCATCCGTCCCTCCCTCCCCTCCCTCCCTCCCTTCCTGCTCTAGGAGTACTCAGGGCTTACTCCAGGCTCTGTTCTCAGGGATCACTCCTGGCAGGGCTCACAGGACCATATGAAGTGCTTGGGATTTAAACCAGGGTCCGTTGGCTGCCCTATCCTGTACTATCTCTTCAGCTCTGAACCAGGATTTTGTTTCATTTTTTTGAACTACAACTGTTCTTTACATCATTAATTTTTACCTTTAGTACACTCTTTCTTATGCTTTTGTTTCTATGTATTGGTGCATTGTTTGAACTTTACTATGGGGGAGTATTTTTATATAAAGTTTCTTTGACATGGAAATTTAATGCACTTATTTTATTTCATTCTAATTTGTATATGCATTTACATTTATGAAAAAATTTGCTGTGACTTTATTAAATTATTATGATACATAGTGCTTTCACAATAGTTTTTAGAAATTCTAGGGTTTTCACATTTTACAGATGATAGAGAGGAGGTTGTATAAAAGTTGTGGCGAGTGAAAGCACTGTGTTTAAAGCAGGGATTGTTAGGGACTCGATCATTGTTTCCCGAGGGGGTTATAGCACGCTCTGCAGGGTCAGTGTTAACCGCAGGTGCACTTGGCACTTTGTTTATATGCATAGAGAAAGGAGATTTTCAAGAGTGCATTGAGTATTTTTTCCTTTTCCTAATCAGGGGATATAGGTCTAATAAGTTTGGGCACCTCTGCTCTAGCTCCATAGGCTGTTCATGAAGGTGATAGAAACTACATTTGCAGATGTGCTGAGTGATAGCTGTCAGTGGTAAAGCTGTGGTGAAAAATTCGGTAAAACACAGCTAAATGTGATCATTGCTTTCATCCGCCACTCCACAGTAGACTATAGAGAAGGGAAAAATCTGGTTGTGTACCAGTGGCGCCATCACTGTCACCGGTGTGCTTTGTTCTTTCTAACAGGCGTGCACAGTGTCATGAGACACGATGCCATCATGGATGGGGCCAGTCCTGATTATGTGCTGGTGGAGGCGGAGGCCAACCGTGTGGCCCAGGATGCCCTGAAAGCACTGAAGCTCTCTCGTCAGAGGTGTCTGGGAGCCGGATCCGGGGTTCCCACCTGGACGGGCCACAGGGGGAGTTCTGGAGCACCGGCAGGAGTAAAGTAAGAGACTTTATGGAAAGACCATCCGGGTGGATATTAACTCTGTTTACCCATGGTAGCTCTTAGCCAGGTATGCGCGACTTGGGGAAATGCCCCGTTGATCTTTCTTCTTCCTCACGTCTCATCCCTGCTCCTGAGAGCTAGTGTTTCTGGAGAAGTGACCTGTTCTATTTCATCTGATGTGATTGAAAACAATAATAGAAAAAAAAGAAGAATGATGAAGCTTTAATAAGACATTTAGCCAGTCTTCAACAGTTTTTATGTTATTTAGGATACTGTTTTAGAATCATTTTCCTTTTTTGAATTTGAGGGCAGTTTTTATCGTGTGTTGAGCAAAGACACTGACTGGCTCTTGTCTAAGATGCAGTTACGTAGAGAAGAAGCAGTTACTTCCCCAGAGAGTATTATAGGGGATCAAAGAGAATAGAAGAGCAGTGTCAGAGCGACCACAAAATATTGTAGCTGAAAATGACATCTTTTCAGTCACAAACACGATCAGTAAATATAATTCTTTTCCTTATTTAGGAGTCGGTTCGGTCAGAAAAAGAATTCCAGGTTTTCTCTGCCACATCCTTCTTCAGCATCTCCAAAAGGAGAAATGCCAGGTAATGTAATGGCCTCTCTGCTTCTCATGTACAAGGTTTGGTTGACTGGTCCTGAACATTTTACCCAGTTCCAGATGTGAAGAAAGCCACCGCATGCTGTCATCTGATACTTGTGTTGTATGCTCTTATTTATGAAGCACTTGTCAGTTAAATCTAAATGATCCAACTGACTTCCCAAAAGACAGTGTTGACTTCCCCCAAAGACCCCAAGGTCTGTGGCACAATATGTTTATCCTTTGACAGTAAATGAAAGGTTCAGTAACTTGTGAGTCACTGCCCAGGTAGCTGCCCATCTGGCACTGAAAAGCCCCCTTTGGAGATCTCTGTCCTCTAGAGGAAAGGTCGTGGGGCCCCCTGGAATGGTGTTCGTAAATCCCCAGCTGCTAGGGGCTTGTGCGCCTTCGTGTTTTCCAACTCCCTGAACCCTTGGGGAATGTTGCTGAGAGTCAGTGCTAGGCCGACCCACTCATTTGATTCTCTTTTGTCTTTTCCGGTTCAGGATTACATGACTGGTTACATTTATACTCTGTAAACTCCTGGGTTTAGACAACTATTTAATTCATCTATTTAATTTTAAAAATATGTGTACATATAATTAGTATTCTTTTCTACTAATTGCGATTTATCTCCGAATTTATCTCTGAATTATCTCTAAATTTTTTTTATTGTTTGTCGTTCAATGTACGAAAATAACATTTACAGAATTAATCATTACAGATTAATGATGGTTCCCTATACACATAATTCCAGCACCACATCATCAGTGTACCGCCCTCCCTTCCAACCCTCCACGGCCACCCGGCAACTCAGTGGTGTAGATCAGTACTCCCATTGTCTTCCCTTTGGGTAACTTTGTTGCTACCTTGTTGTATATTTAGGTCCCACATATGAGCAAAATCATTCTGTATCTATCTCTTTTCTTCTGTCTGACTTCATTCAGCCTGATAGCTTCAGGTTCTGCAAATTGCTTGAATATGTTCTTTCTTTAGAGCTGCATAGTATTCCGTCATAGATATATACCACCCCTTCTTGACCCATTAATCCATGGTTGGGCATTTGGGTTATTTCCAATATCTTGGCTATTACATTAAGTGTTATGATCATAGGTGTGTATATATATCCTTCTGAATTAATGTTTTTGTAGTTGGGCGTAAGTACCCCTTGGGGCCCTTCGGGAAGTGGGTGCATAAAGTACAAGTTGAAGCGTATCCATGCAGTGGTCTTTTCTCTCCAGGATGGCCTCATGAAAAAAAGACGGGAAAGATCCAATTTCTGAACATTTTAGTGGAAAGGGTGAAAATGCAGAGTCTTCATCAGGAGCCCTCACGTCCCTCCTCACTGTTGGCTAAAATGAGGGCTCGAAACCACCTGATTTTGCCCGAGCGGTTAGAAAGCGAAAACGTGCACCATCAGGAGGCTTCGGTCCCACAGCCCTCTGCCACAGAACACGGCGACCTTTTGGTGGAAATGAGAAACTTCATTGCTTTCCAGGCCCGGATTGACGGCCAGGCCACCACACAGGAGATTCTGCAGGAATTTGAACCCAAGTTATCAGCGTCACAGTCCTGTGTCTTTCGAGAGCTTTTGAGAAATCTGTGCACTTTTCATAGGACTTCGAGTGGTGAAGGAATTTGGAAGCTCAGGTCAGAATACTGCTGAGCACTGTTCATTTTGAAAACTTAGACGGGCTTTTCCTCATGGAGGTTCCTGATTGTTAATCCAGCGATGAATAATAGAGTCGCCGTCGTGATCCCTCTGATCGATCATGTTTCGCAGTGGATGGGAGACTCTGGAGATCTACCTCATAATGAAAGCTGCAGGGTCCAAAAGAGTCTTCTGTGAAACGGAAAACAGTTTGGGATGCTAAGTTAACTCAAGAAGAAAATATAAATATTTGGGTTTATTTTCTTTCCTTTTTTTTTTGACATGATGAATTACGTTGTGAAATCAGGGACCTAACACTTAATTCTTGGAATATGTTTGTTCCTTTACCCAAAGGATAGTGTCAGCACATTACTGCTCATTGTGAAGTTTTTACTGCAGAAAATGAAGAATTGGTTTTTTTTTACTGGTGCTAAGAATGTGTGGTATATGCAATCATATTTGTTCAATAAGTTAATTCCTCAGTATCAAATGACAGCATTGTTTTTTGGTGTGGACTTTTAAAATGTTTATATTTGCCACCCCCCAAAGTGATCAGATTTGTTATCTTTGGAATCATACTACTTGCCTTCAAATCATCATAATTTAAATAATTACTGTTCAGCTGACAGTTGTTTATATTAGTTAAGAACCAGTTAAGTCGGGACATAGTGAAAAGACACGTGTTTACAGAAAGTAGTGTTTTTACGGTTTGCATTGGGGTTACTTTCAGCAGAGTGCCATCTCCCTCACCACATACACATACCCTGTGACTTTGGGATTTAGGTAAAGGAAGTGTTTTATTTAAAAAAAAAAAATTAAAGTAGAGTTAGAAGTGGAATACAGTAAGAAATACAGTGCGCACATGTACACAAGTGTCATTCCATACCACTACTTGATATACCGGTCTTGTGGGAACCAGCGTCCGTCTCTTTGCTTACCTGCTGGGAGACACCTTTGAATGTTTTTTTCATGTTAGGCACTGAATTTGCTTTGGTATGAATGCTCATGAATATTTCCCTGTCTCTGTTCTCTTTGTGTTATCTTCTGTCCATTTGTTCTTACCTCTTTTTCCTTCTTAGTCACTGTGATTTGCTTTCCTGTTTACTTTTGTGTCTGTTCTGTTTCTGTCTCCATGGTTATAGTAACCAAAAAGGATTCTGATCCTGTTTGTTTCCTTGGCCTTTCTGAGGTCCACTTTTTGTTACTTTATCCATTTTGAATTTTGTTTTCTTAAACTCACTGCTTTCCTTTGGGTTTCTCCTGTAGCTGTGACAGTGTGGTCTATTTTTTGTTAGTTTACTCTGACTTGCTGTATTTTCTATCTTTCATTTTCCTACATTAGTAACTTTCTCCTGTGCCATTTCTTTTATTTCTTTTCCTTTTACTCCTGTGTGCCTGTGTGTGGTGTGTGTGTGTGTGTGTGTGTGTGTGTGTGTGTGTGTGTGTGCGTGCGTGGGGGGTTCATTTGGCAGAGCTCAGGGACTTAACTCTCTGGCCCTTGTATCCCAGTCTTCTGTTGCTCTTCCTGTAACCCAGAGAGAAGGGGTCTGGGCTTGGGGTCAGAGAGAGCCATTGCTAAGCAGCATTATAGTGGACTTGGGGGGGTCAGAGAGAGCCATTGCTAAGCAGCATTATAGTGGACTTGGGGGGTCAGAGAGAGCCATTGCTAAGCAACGTTATAGTGGACTTGAGTTCTATTTCCTCCATCCTGAGATTCTGCCATATAACTTAGGCCTAGAATCTCTCCCCATAGGTGCGGTCAGATTCATGATTCCCATCAGAATTTTCTCCTTTTTTTTCTGGATTTAGCTTGTTCATTTTATTTAACTCTATTTTTCCTTAATCTGTCATCATTATCTAGAAGCCATAAAAATTTTTTAAGCAGATTAATTCTTCTTAAACTTGAGTATTAGCTAAGAAGGACATCAAAACTCAAGGGAGTTTGACTTTTCAGAAGTTCTTTCTAAAAAATTTTTTATAATCACTAGATAAGGAGAAAATTGTATCTCTGATTTCAGTGAGACTGAAATACTCATGAAGTACATTGTGAAGTATTATAGTGAAATCTTAACTACAGCCGCTGAAGAAACTGTAGCCTTCTTATCAGGTATAAAATGCCCTTAAGAGATGCAATGGAGAGGCTTGAGAGATATGACTGTAGGGTCTGGAGTCCATACTTTGTAGGCAAGACCCTGCGTTTATCCCTGATATCATGTCCCCTGAGTACCACAGGGAGTGGCCCCTGAGTATCCATGCCCCCCAGCTAGAGAGACACTTATTTTCAAAAGTTGTAATAAAAAGCAAACTTGGTTTTATCTCTGCGCCACGCATTTTGTGGCTGAGGGCAGGTCTGTGCCTGTGTCTCAGTGTGGATGCTGGGAAACGCCATCAACCTGTCTCCCACGGGAGTGATGGAGTGAAAGGTGCTCTACATGTCTAGATTTTAACAGTGTAGAGCAACTTCCCCAGTTAGCTACATCCTGCTCTTTAGAACCTTCAAAACTTTATACAGTGTAAATAGATTTAATATATTTAATATGTGTTACCAATATGAAACTGCAAATAAAGAATTTTAAAACTGTGAAATGTTTTCATTTCATAATACATGAGTATGCTCTCAGTATACCACTGTTACTAAAATGGTTTCAAGCTATACTGTACCCACCTACCACTCTATTTTTTTTATGGTGGGGGGCACACCTGTCAGTGCTGAGGGCTTGCTCCTCCTTTCTGCTCAGGATTACTCCTGGAAGTGCTTAGGACCTCCTGGGATGCTCTGCCCGCTCTGCTGCCTCTCCGGCCCCTGCCTACCGGTCTTATTCCTGTCGCAGCAGCATTCCTCCGGCTCCTCTGTAAACTCGCTAACACCTGGAGCACCCTGAAGCTGTTCTCTCTCATCTGTTTCCCTTTCCTTTATGGAACTGAGTCCTGGGTCTAACCAGACCCCAGACTGCTCAGCTAACGGCTTCCTCCCAGCCTCCCTTGGATAGTTCATTGGGCCACATGAATGAGTGAGGGGAGCCCAGTGGGCCCTTCAAGTCTGGCATTATGTGCATGCTTGTTATTGCCCTGTCTTGCCAGCCCCGATGCCAGTGGGAACTTGAATAATGACATGAGATCAGTGGGCTTCATACTTGGTGGATGGATAACGTGCCTGTGGATTTTGAATTGCCTTTTCCTTACCTGCCTAAGTGCAAAATTTATTTCTGAATTGGTTTAAACTATGGTCTTCTCGAGCCTTTATTTCAGCAGCTAGTTTTATGTGTGTGTGATGTTCAAACATGGGAGTATGCCGTCCTTACTGCTCGGCAAGTGCCACAACTAAAGGGAGTCCAGCACCTGGCAAGCTGCTGGGTTTGAATATTTCAGATATTTGAGCACCACAACCAAATGTTTCACCCCTACAACATCAGCACAGGGAAGGGAGAGGAGAAATATGAACTTAGAGAGGCATGACCTGTGATTGTGAACTATTATTCATTTTATTGTTTTTGTTATTACTCTTGGGTTATGTCTTATAGTTCTACAAGTTTAGTGACAACTTTCTTAGTACACCAAATATTTTCTTCTAGTTTTTCCATATGTTATGATATATGTCATAAAGTATGTTGCTACATATTACTACTTTTACCCCCTTTCCCAGTTTTCCCCGTGTCAGCAGGTATAATGTTAAAACGATCACCAGCAGCTGGTTTGGAATGAATGCTTCCCAGGCGTCATGCTTATTGGCTCAGAGTTTCTGGCTGCTCATTTTTATGGGCTAAGGACCATATACCCTTTTTCTAGGTTACAGGGTAGGCCCCACACACTCCCACTCAGAATGGGGGGGTAGAGGGGATTCAGGGAACTGGACAAAAAGAAAAGTTCTCCGAGGTGGGGCGTTTGTTTAACTCTTCTGCATGGGGATGGACGTCTGGGGTTTGACACGGACAGCTGAGAGGTTCTGTTTTGCTTGGCTGTGAGAGACGAGTCTGGGGACAGCATGGATAGTACACCCCGACCGGACGTGTGTGCTAGCACTGCCCTGAAGCGTGCTTCCCACTTCATTGCAAGAACACCCCCTCAGCAAAAGGGAAGGAGACTAAGAAGAAAAGGGGCCGGAGAGATAGTACAGTGGGTAGCGCACTTGGCCCAGGTTCAATCTCCAGCATCCCGCGTGGTCCCCTGAGCTCTGTCAGGAGTGATTCCTGACTGCAGAGCCAGGTATAACTCCTGAGCATCACTGAGTGTGCCCTGCCTCCCAAAAAAAAAGGGGAGAATTGAGACCGAGTGATAGCCCAGCGGGTAAGCATTTGCCTTGCACATGGCCAACCCGGGTTCTATTCCTGGCATCCCATATGGTCCTCTGAGCACCACCAGGAGTAATTCCTGAGTGCAGAACCAGGAGTAACCCCTGAGCATCACCAGGTGTACCCAAAAAGAAAAAAAAGAATAAAAAAATTTTAGCATTCAATAGCGCTGTTCTCTGGTATGCGACACAGATTTTTTTTCAATTTTTATGATTTTATATCTTACAGATATATTTTTTTATTTTATTTTTTTAAGTATTTTATTATACCACCGTGAGATATACAAATAAAAAGATATACAATTAAAAAGTTCATATTTGGGTTTTGGTCATACAGTGTTCCAGCACCCATCCCGCCACCGGTGCCCATCTCCCACCACCAACATCCCCGGTTCCCTCCCCTTCCCCAGCCCATCTCCATGGCAGGTTCTTTATTTCTTTCCCTTTTCTCTCTCTTTCTCTTTTCCTTCCCCTCCAGACTATGGATTACAGAACATACATTAAAAGGTTGTCATGTGTATCCTTTTGCCTCTATTTAATGCTCAGTTCTAGGTTGGCATTAGTACCCTCGACAATTATTAGCACACTGTTCCATTTCACAGATTTTTTTTAATTGAATCAACATGCAGTAGACCACTGCAAAGCTGTTCATGATTGGGTTTCAGTCATACAGTGTTCCTACCCATCCCTCACCAGTGCACTTTTCCCTCCCCCTCCCCCATGCCCCACAACCTCCTCTCTGGCCAGCATTTTCTTCTCTCACTTGCTCCCTCCTTCTGCACATCGTTTTTTGCAAAACAAAACATTGAAGGCTTTTATGCATATCCCTTTACCTACTTGCCATACTCAGTTCTAGTCCAGTATTACTCTTCCCAACTATCATTGCAACTGCTCCCTTCTCTATCCTACCTACCCTCTGCTCTCCACAACTTTGGGATAGATTCCAACTCTTGGCCCATTTTGCCTGACTGTGGATAGTAGTCTCATACTCTTTTATTTTAATTCCACAAATGTATGCAGCCATTTTATATCTGTCCTTTTCCTTCTGACTAATTTCACTCAGCATGATACTCTCCAGGTCTACCCATTTATAGGCAACTCCTATGACTTCGTTTTTCCTAACAGTAGAGTAGCATTCCATTGCTCACACAGGCTTGTCAGCTCTCTCCCACCAGCTCCTGCCTGTACTCAGGACCACCTCCTGCCTTTGGTTTCCCCCTTTTTGCCTCCTTTAAGACAGCTGTTCAACTTCAGACTTCATGACCGTCACAAGGAACATTTTGCAAAACCTGTCAGTGCGGTCCCTTCCTCCCGGTTGCATGAGGTGCGGCGTCTCCGGCAGAGATGGGTCTGCACACGGGGGCATGGTGTTGGGAGTCACAGAAGGAGCAGCTGTCCCAGGATGCGCCACTGACCCTGATCCCCTGGGCACTCAGGCTCCCTCATTTATAATCTCCCTGTCCCCCTTTAAGGAGTGGTAGTTTTGATATGATGTGGTGACTTTGTTCCTCATCGCAAATTTGGCCTCTGTTTTAGTCCTCCATTGATGAGTTTTGCCTGAGTCTAATTCCTCCGAGGCTGCCAGGTATTTGTGCCTCTGTCAGTCCTTTTATCTTTCACGTCTCATGGCTCCTGCGTTCCTTCCACATTCATGTCTTTACTGCAAGGAAGAGCTGCCGCTGCTTATTCATTTATAGCAAAATTGACCCATGGAATTGTGTTTAGTTCAGTTGATTATTATCCATAATACCAGCATTTACTTTGACATTAGATAGTCCCGGTATTGGCAGGAGTTGCCTTAAGTCAGCTCTTGTCCTCTTTAGATGTGTACCCTTCAGTTTGGGGTCACCTCTTTATCTCTGGCACAGGGAGAGCTTGCCCGCTCTGAGTGTACTTTCTCTTCCCGAGCTGAAATGGCTATTTCTCTGGGGAGTCTGTTCCTTCCCTCCCTTTCTTTCCTCTCTATCTCTCCTTTTCTCGCTCTTATTTTTTGGTGGAAGAGGAAGTAGGGACACATCAGGTTGCTCAGGGACCATGTAGTTCTCAGGATCAAACCCAGGGCTCCCATATACAAAGCATCTCCTCGGTCCTCTTATTCTTTTTAGTCAATGTAGAGGCAAGCTGAGGGGGGTCGGGTGGCAGGAGGGAAACTGGGAACATTGGTGGTGGGTAATATACACTGATGGAGGGTTGTGTTGGAACATTGCATGACTGAAACTCAACCAAGAACAGCTTTGTAACAACCCCACAGTAATTCAAAAAATAAACTTAAAAACTAACAGACAAAAACCCCCAGCATTTGCAAGCCCAGTTCCTGTTTTACTGAGAATGGTTTTTGGAAACTGATCACTGTATATTCACTGCTGTTGCTGAATTATTTGCATTCCATATTTTATGTCCAGCCTCATGAACACAAGGATACTGCATTTATGAGAATGCTTGGAAGTGTTCTGTAAATGCTGGGCAGCCAGAAATGGAGGTCACTTTTTTTTTTTTTAGTGTTTTAAAAATATTTTATTATGCCAAAATTTAGTGTTTTAAAATATTTTATTATGCCAAAATAAATTAAAAATTAATTTCTAAGGAATTACTTTGGCATGCTAGATTATTTCTTAGGGATATTTGAAAATATGTCATATTTTCAAATTATGCTACCACATATATTTTCAAAGTATGCTACCCACACGGCAGAGCCTGGCAAGCTACCCGTGTCGTGATTTGATATGCCAAATACCAGTAACAATTATAGACCTCATTCCCATGACCTGATGGAATGGATTGAGGCTCTTTATGTTCCTGGAGCAAGCAGGTGTCCTTGGGCTCTACTTGCATGAGACAGGTCATATAGAGATGTTACTGGTGCCCGCTCGAGCAAATCGATGATGAACAGGAAGACAGTGATACAGTGATTATTATGCCATCATGAGATATACAGTTACAAAGATGTTCATGTTTGGGTTTCAGTCATACAGTGTTCCAGCACCCATCCCCTCCACCAGTGCCCATTTCCCACCACCAATGTCCCTGATTCCCTCCCTCTTCCCTAGCCTGCCTCTATGGCAGGTTCTTTATCTCTTTTCTCTCTTTCTCTTTCTGTCTCTCTTCTCTTCCCTTCTCTTACACATTGTGGATTGCAATACATGCATTTAGAGGTTATCGTGTGTATCCTTTTGCCTGTATTCAGTGGAGCTCACTTTCTTAAAGCACTTGCTCTGCTTTTGTGAGGCTGAGAGTGCAAACCCCAGGGCTGTGCACGACCGACCCTACAGCCCTCAGGTTTGGTAGCCCCAGTTATTTCCCCTTCCTCTTCCCTCTTCCCTCTTCCAGTGCTGCTGTGAGTTGCACTCAGGCTGGTGGGGGGCTCAGGCTGTTGAGGGTCACATGTTTGGTGATTGCACACCGTGAGTGGCAGTGCCCTTCTGAGATCCCACCATCTGGGAAGCGCCCAGGGTTCCCAGCAGCAGAGTTGGCATGGCACTTGTGCTCGGCACAGGTGGGCAGCACCAGGGATCGAGCTCATGCACTCACACTTGTAGGTTCTTTTGCCACTGAGCCATCCCTGAGCCCAAAAATAAATTTAAAAAAATGGTTCCCAGTGTGAAACCATTTATGGCAAAATATGAAGTTAGTTGTAGGCAGGCCTAGTAGCACCAAATTTCATGAGAAGGGGTATGACTGACTGATAGGGGATGACCTGGCCAGTAAAGACAGGTACTGAACTTGGCTTGGATCCCCAAAGGTGCCCTCTGGTATTCCATCGATCACCAAATTCCTCTTGGCGATTACATACAGCTTCATTGCAGAAAATATAGAAAGCCTATTAAGTAGGAAGAAAGCAAAAACCATACAAAATCTCATTAACCAGAGAAAAATTTAGGTCAACTGGACCGTATTTCCTTCTGCTGTTTTTTTTTCCTATGCAAATAGTTGTAACCAAAAATAGTGCCATAATGGAAGACTTCTGTAATAACTTCCTTATGCAATAAAGTTGTGAACGTTTTGTTATGAACATGTCTCTCAATGTCTTCTCCATGGCTTGACGGATGAATAACTGAGTTGATGGGTGGATCCTGGGTGGGTTGAAGCTATTATCAAGAGGGAAAATGATACATTTCAAAATCAGAAGAGGGCCCTCTGCTTTGGACAGAAGCCTTCTCCATTTCTCATGGGGAGAACTCCCCACCCATCCTTCCTTCCACCTGCAACCATTTGTCTATTTTCTGAGCTCCCTCTGTACCAGGGCTTGAGTGGAGCTAGCGTCATCTAGTTAAACTAGAGGGGTTGCCGCTTTCTGCTAGTGACAGTTGCCTGACTGATGAGGGGGAAGTGACTCCTTCTGCAGTTTGGTGCCACCTGGTGGCAGTTTCTGATGCTGAGACAGGCGAGGCGCTCCGATGGGACTCAGGAAGGCAGCAGCAGCTTCAGAGGGTGCTGGGTAGTGTGGTAGCTCTCTCTTAGTCAAGGATGCACAGTGGGCAGGAAGCATTTTTTGGACATAAAGACCCTTTCTTGCCCCCAAGAATGGCTGCCTAGGATTTTCCTACTTGGTTTTCTTCCATTTCCCTCGTCACCCCAGGAAGCACAATCTTTCTACACAAGTGTGAGCGGGAGCCCCATTAGTGATTCATGGCTTGGTCCAAGATCTGCCAGAGGGGTTGTGGGTTCAGGGAAGGGCCCAGCCTCCGGAGGTATAGTCCTGCCCTGGGGAGAAATCAGCCAGAGGTCAGGGATTTGACCAGCGACTCTTTCCCTCTTCCAGCATAGAAAAGTAGGTCCAGACTGTATGTCCATGCCAGGACTTGTCCTGCAGTGTCCAGCCTCAGCTGTCCTGACTGGATCCCCCGCCAGCATCTTTATACATGAATCTGTCAGGGCTCCCCTGCCGGGGGGTCCTCAGCAGCAGTGCCCGATGTCAGGGCTTAAATGAATCAGGAATCGAAACTATGAATTTTCTTTGATCAAAGAGTTTATCTAAAAGCTTTCAATAAGGGGCCAGGGAGGTAGTTCATGTGGTAGAGCATAGGTCTAGATGAGGCTCCAAGTTCCATCCCTGAGACCACACAACTCACCGAGCCTGATGGATGTGGCCATCATGGCTGCCAACATCACCAGATATAGCCCCAATGTAAGAAATAAAAGTGGGGGAGCTGAGGTGGTAGAACCGGTAGGGACACTTGCATAGCATGCAGCTAACGGGGTCTCGATCTCCACTATCCCATATGTCTCCCATGGTCTGCCTGGAGTAATTCCTGAGTGCAGAGCCAGGATTAACCACTGAACACCATGTGGTGTGCCCCCCTAAAAAGAAGACTGGGGGCCAAAACATAGAATGGAGGGAAGTGTTTGCCTTGCACATGGTTGGCCTGATTTGGTTCCCAGCATACATAGAGTCCCCAAGGCCCCTCCAGGAGTGACCCCTGAGCACAGGGCCAGGAGTAAGCCCTGAGTATTATTGGGTGTGCCCCCCAAATATTTTATTTAGAAAATACCAACATGGCTTTGAATGTCCCAGAGCAGTCTCCCACACAAAATGCAACTGTGGCAGATACTGACAGTATCGATTCTCCTTTTCCTGTAATAATAGACCCTGTGGCATTTATTCATCACATGCATACCAAGATAAAAACTGTTTCTAAGCCTTCCCAAAGCTCCCTAAAATGCCTCCCACAATTCTCTCTTCAGGAAGATGGGATGAGACAGGTACAGGCCACACCCTCCTGGGAACAGGAGACCACTGCTTTTTTCTTTTTGGTCATGCCAGGGATTGAACTCAGGACCTCACACATGTAGGGCAAGTTCCCAGCACTGGAATAAGTATCCAGTTTGCACTTGCCTTCTTCCCCCTCCTTTGTTGATGCAATGGGGAAAGATCCCCAAGGGCCATAGCTAGAGGCTGCTGGAAGGAAATGGATGGAAGGGATCAGAGCCACCAAAGCAGACTGCTCAGTCACACTAGAGGAAAATGACGACTGTCTTGTTTAAGTCAAGGCACTTGCCTTGCACTCAGCTGACCCAGATTCAGTCCTCATTGCGCCACACGTTCTCCAGGGCCCTGCCAGGAGTGGCCCCTGAGCAGTGCTGAGTGTGGCCCAGAGACAAAAGAGAAATACATAAAATGCTTCAAAGATACGGGGCCTAGGCAATTTCAGACATGCACACAATAAATACATATAAACCACGGGTTAATTCTCTAAAAATGATTAATAATGATTGCCTTTAGACTGAGATTATGGAGGATTTAAATGTTGTTGTAATATTTAATCCATCTAAAAGCAATTAACATTTAGTCCATGATTGATTTTTCCTTTAATCATCTTTTTCTGAAGAGCATAATAAAAAGAAAGTCAGGTATGAACCCAGTGCCTTCAGATGCCTTCAGAGGTCAGAGAAAACTCACTCCTGTGTGAGGAGCAAGAAGTTGCAACAAGGGGCCAGAAAGATAGTGCAGCTCTTTCAAGAGCCCCAAGACAAGTGGGCTCTTGTCTTGCTTGTGGCCGATCTGAGTTCGATCCTTGGCACCACATGTGGTTCCCCACTGCTAGCTTGGTCCCTGAGCATAGTCAGGAGTAAGCCTCATAGTCCTGAGCGCTATCACCTGTGGCAATTATTTTCATATTTGAAATAATATAAAAACAAAACCAATATAATTTTAAAATTATGACACTGTTATTTACCACCAGTGTGGACCACCCCTCAAGCCCGCCCCCTTAGCAGGCAAAAACCAAATTTACTTCATATCTTTTTACAACACAAATGCAAATAGAATTATAAAAAAAATCAATGGAAGTCTGTTTTAATAATTGTTATATCTCACAATGATGCTACTAAAGTCACTGAGGATTCACTCACTCAGCTGGTTGGTGCTAGCTGAGCCTTCTGTGTTATTATTTTTTGTTCACTGAGCTTGGTGGTCTTCTATGCAATTTTCCCATCAGATTTTCTGTGGTATAATGAGTATGATGAGATTTGGATGTGTCCAGGAGTTATGGAGCTGGAAGGATTTGGCGGCTTGGCAGTTTGATGAGCTTCAGTTGTGGAGCTGGGCTGTTTCTGTGCTGAAGAATGTTGGGTGTAGTTACAGACTTATTCCTTCAAACAGAAAGGGATCTTCCCCCCCCCATTCCAAGAAGACCCCAGAGTTTTCAGCCTGGACCCATCTACCTTGGAAGACTCAGTGACATCAGGTTCTCTTTTCAAGATTACTTTTTTTTTTTTGCCTTTTTCGGTCACACCCAGCGACACTCAGGGGTTACTCCTGGCTCTTCACTCAGGAATTACTCCTGGCTATGCCTGGGGGACCATATGGGATGCCGGGATCGAACCCGGTTGGCCACGTGCAAGGCAAATGCCCTACCCGCTGTGCTATAGCTCCGGCACCACAAGATTACTTTTGGAGCTGGGCCATTTCTCTGCAGGAAGATGTCTGGTGTGGGTGAGGGCTGCTGGACTAGCTTCTGGTGGTGGTGGTGGGTACAACCAGTATCATTTCTAAGTGAAGTGAAAGAATTTCCACAATAGCCAACAATTTCTGCATAAAATAAGGAATAAGGGGGTCCCTTTTCTTTCTCCTATCTTCCACTTCTAAGTTTCCCCCACCCAAATACTTTTCCTGCTTTAAAATGAGGGAGAGCCAACACTCTTTCTTGGGGGGTCTTATAATAAGAGAGAAGGAGGAAGGAAAACCTTGCACAGAATAGAGATTAGCAAAGCAACTGCCACACAGCTGGAATGAGGGATAGGAGAGTGAGGAGAGAGACAGAGAGTAGAGTAAAGAGAGGGAGTCAGGGAGAGGAAGGAAGAATCATGCTAAAGGGGCTGAAATAAGGGCAGAAACACAGAGAAGGGCTGTGACGCCCCATCCCTCCTTTGCTTTCTGGATAAAGATCATATATGTGGATCACCACATGTATGGGGAGCATTTACCGTCTCATAAAGGCCTTCCTCTTCTGAGAGAGGAATCATTTCCTTCTGGCAGATGGGGGAGAAAGATGTAAGATGACTTGGGAGATGGAACATAGTGAAAGGGGTATTTCTGACCTGGCCACCCATAGCTGTCCTACGCCTCAGTCCAAAGACCGAATCCTAGAACCATGGGACCACGGGTGCTCCTCTCGCTGGAGCACCAGACCTAGGACCGGATGGGGCCATGGGTGCTCCTCCCCCTGCAGCCTCTCCCCAGGAGTCTGCATACAGTGTCCTTCCGTGCCTGTCCCTCCATGTCCTCTGCAAATCACTCATCTCACACCATCATCTGGGAGGTGACTGTGATGGCTCGGAAGCCCTCGGCAACATTTAGTGAGAGAAGCCAGAGCAAAGGGATGATTGATTGGACCTGGACTCATGCTCATTATTATGCTCTGATCTATCCCAGAGAGCTGGAGAGGGCAGAGGAGCCCTGCAGGGGTCGGCACTGATGGCTCATGTTCCTGCCTGTGTCCTGCGGGTCTCAGGCTCACAGATCTGTTCCTACTCACTGCTGCATCCTGGGGGCAGTTTTCTGCAGGCCTCTGAGTGCCACTGGACTCAAGACTGAGGCTGTCAAGATCAGCCTATGCCTTCTTTAACTTCATGGCATTTCTAGATCACCTGGGGATGTAATATCAGATATAGAGGAGAAAAAAATACACAAATATACTAAAAGGTATTGACCACCTGTGAAAGTAAGGCCCTTTACCACGCTCTTTTTTGTGGCAGTTTTTTTTTTTATAATTAAACATTTTATTATACCACCGTGAGATATACAATTACAACGTTGCTCATGTTTAGAGGTTTCGGTCACATAGTGTTCCAGCACCCCGCCTCCACCAGTACCCATTTCCCACCACCAATGACCCCAATTCCCTCCCTCTCCCATAGCCTGCCTAAATGGCAGGTCCTTTATCTCTTTTCTCTCTCCCTCTCTCTCTTTTCTTTCTCTTACACATTGTGGGTTGCACTACATACACTTAGAGGCCGTCATGTGCATTTTCTTGCCTGTATTTAATGCTCAGTTCTAGGTTGGTATTAGCCCTTTTGACATTTATTCACACATGTTCCCTTCTCTGTCTTACCTAACCTCTGACTCCCACATGTTTGTGCCTTTACCACCCTCTTGCCTGTAGCATCAGGCAGGCATAAATCTGGCTTGCAACAAGCATCTGTTGAAGAATGAGAGGGTGAAGGAGAAGACTTACCTGCGTGATATCTGATATGACAGGATGGACATTGGTGTGACAGGGTGGACACCCTGATGTTTCGTAACAGACATGAGGGAGGCGGAGGGACTGTACTAGAAGGCTTTAATCCCCTGCCAACGTGAGACGTTATGTGTCCCCATGTCAGCTGCTGCCCTTGTGCAGAGCTGGGGTTCACTTCTGCCTGGGATTCCCAGGCCACGTGGGGTTGGAGCAACCCCCTGAATCACTGGATTTTCCTCCAGGGTAGCAGCAGTCCTGGGGATCTGGCTTTGGAAAGCCCCCTACCCCTGCAGTGCATTGAGTTAATTCCCTAACCATCAGCCTTCTGGGCTCGGGGTCTTAGAGATTTAGGTCTTAGAGTTTTGGGTCAGATTTGGTGCCTCCATAGTTTTGTGGGGACTGAATGTATAGGACAGGAAGTGCTAAGGTCTCCCTGGGTGTATCAGTGTATGGGGCTGAACCTTGACCCTCACCGGGCTGGCCTTCAAGGCTGTGTGGGCAGCTTGGCGACAGGACTGAGTGGTGGGAATGCCTCCACTAGTCTTGCTCAGACATCAGTCAATTTCATTCAATAAATATTTATGCTGGGATTTAAAAAGTGCTCTGAGAGCCTGATGTGGGGTAAGGCTGAGGCCAGCAAGAGCAGAGGCAGACCATGAGGGTCCAACTCCAGCAATGGGTAAAGTCCTGCAGGCAGACTCAGGCCTCTGCACAGGAGGCACCAGGTCACCACTGGACAGAACCAGTGGAGCAATGGAGTGGGTGCAACTAGAAGGGCACAGGAGAGGCAGCAGCTGAGCATGGAGGGCTGGGGGTTGGTGGTGGCAGAGCAGGGGGACGAGGTGAGTCCTAAAGTTCAGGCGAGCAAGGTATCTATCCGAGAAGTCACTCTGTGTGTGTGTGCATGTGTGTGTGTGCGCATGTGTGTGTGTGTGTGTGTGTGTGTGTGTGTGTGTGTGTGTAAAATAGGGAGAGAAGGGAGACAGAGATAGAGCTGGTGTGATCAGTACTGAAATTCCCACTTGGTAGACTAGAGAAGAGGGATTAGATCTAGAAGACAACTTTTTTGCTTAGAGTTGCCTGATTGTAAACCACTGCCTACCCACTGTCGCTTCTTTATAGAATTCAAATCTACTAGAAACAGACTTTGAACTTTATTGACTCTGATAATCACTTTCATTCTTTTAATTGTTCTTTTTTTTTCTTGAAAATTTAACATATTTATTTATTTATTTATTTTTGGTTTTGGCTTTTTAGGTCACACCCAGCGATGGTCATGACTTATTCCCGGCTCTGCACTCAGGGATTACCCTGAGTAAGTGCTTAGCAGTGCTTAGAGGATGATATGGGATGGCGGGATCGAACCTGCTGTATATAGGCAAATGCTCTACCCACTGTGTTACCGCTCGGTCCCTGAATTGTTCTGTAAAGGCTGTGCACTTACTAAGCACTGAACATGGGTACAATGGGCAACATGCTTAGCTTCAGGGCAAACACTTAGAGAAGAGATTCCTGCAGGGTCTTAGAATAGCAACTTGAGAGAATTGACCTTGCTTCAAGCCCAGAGCTGAAAAAATTAAGTCCCTGGCACCTTTGCACATGCACTGATATCGCCCCACATCCCAGCACTGCCCCTTGGGGTCCCTGGTGCCAAGCAAGGGGTGGGACTTGTTTCAATCTCCAGGTCATGGAGGCAAACAACAATAAGGAGGGGGGAAAGGGTTTAACAAATAATAAAGACAGGGATTTAAAAATTAATTAATTAAAAATTAATTTTAAAAGGGAGAGTGCCTTAGAGGGCTGAGTGCATGCTTTGCAAGTAAGAGGCCTGAGTTCAGTCCCCACTTGGTTCTGTGATTCCACTGGAAGTTGCTCTCTCCAAGCACCACAAGGTGCAGCCCCAAAACAAACATGAAAACATAAATCACCCATAAAACTGATAAAGAGTGCTGGGCTTGGAATGAGAGGTTTGAATTCCAGCACTGCTTCTACTTCTCTTAAATTTTGTTTTGTTTTGGGGGCCTCACACAGCAGTGCTCAGGGTTGATTCCTGGCTTTGTTCTCAAAGGATCACTACTGGTCGTGCTCAGGGGACCATATATGGTATCAGGGACCAAACCTGGGTCAACCTCATGCAAGGCAAGTAGCTTCCCCTGCTGTACTATCTCTTCAACCCCTTGGCGTCTGTTCTTCTACGCTCCCTAAATAGACATCTCTCCACTCCTCCTCTTAATTTTATTTAATTCTGTCATTATATTATTTTGGAGAACTATTTCATTTGGAAGAGTTCACTTTGAAAGTTATTTTCCCTAGAGGTTTATTGAGATCATTGCCATGAGAAGACAGATCTTTCCCCCCTGTTGTTGGCTGGGTCCTATTTAAAATTTCCTTGAATTGATTTTGGTTCCTTATTAGCAATTCATTATTACCTCTTTCATAACAGTCAGCAGGACTTACCAATGAAATGTTTATGACTTTTTTCCTCTGGAGTCAGTAGCTCGAGTGAGGCCATCAGAGTCTTCCTGGCTGTGGGGGTTGAAGACTGAATTCTTCAGGTGTGCCCAAACAGATGTGTGGTCTGCCTCTGACATTCTCATTACAGCTAAAACCAGGAAAGAGGAGGCTAAAGGCTGATCTAAGCCTTGTCATGGGCCCTGGACAGGACATGAAAACCTGAACAAAGGGCAAAGGAGAGAATGTAGGGCAGGGGGAGGAAGGGTGTTTCTCCATCTGAACTGCATGAGGAGCTCATTTCCTCAGCGTCCAGTAGGCTGCATTCTGAGTTTCCCTTTAGGAAACTCTCTAGGGCCTGTGTGTGTGTGTGTGGGGTGGGGGGGTGTCAGAGAATCCGCTGCTTTTTAAATTTTTATTTTATTATACAACCATGAACTATATAGTTACAAAGCTGTTCATGATTGGGGTTCAGTCATACAGTGCTCCAGCACCCATCCCTCCACCAGTGCACATTTCCCACCAATGTCCCCATGTCCCCAGATTCCCTCTCTCCTCCCACAGGCTGTCTCTATGGCAGGCACTTTTCCTCCCTCATTGTCGTCATGGTTGTGGCCATTGTGGCATTGTCCTCCTCCTCCTCTTCCTCTTCTCTTCCTCCTCCTCCCTCCTCCTCCTCCTCTTCTTCTTCTTCTTCTTCTTCTCCTCCTCCTTCTTCTTCTCCTCCTCCTCCTTCTTCTCCTCCTCCTCCTTCTCCTCCTCCTCCTTCTCCTCCTCCTCCTCCTCCTTCTCCTTCCTCCTCTCTCCTTCTCCTCCTCCTCCTCCTCCTTCTTCCCTTCTTCTTTCTCCTGTCTCTTTCTCTCTCTCTCCTTCTCTTACACACTGTGGCTTGCAATACATAAATTAGGGGTTATCACGTATATTCCTTTTCTCTACATTAAATGCTCAGTTCTAGTCTGGTGTTATCATTTCCAACAATTATTAGCACACTGGCCTTTTCTGTCTTACCTAGCCTCTTATTCCCACATACTTGTGGTAGATTTCAATTATTGGCAGATCCTCCTGGTCCCTGTTTTGCCTGGCCTTGGATATTAGAATCATACTATTTTTTTAATCATAGTATTTTTTATATCCCACAAATGAATGCAGTTATTCTATATCTGTCCTTTTTCTCTCATCTAATTTCACTCAGCATGATCCTCTCCATGTCCATCCATTTATAGGCAAATTTTGTAACTTTGTTTTTCCTAACAGCTGCACAGTATTCCACTGTGTAGATGTACCACAGTTCTTTATCCAGTTGTCTGTTCTAGGGGGATCAGGCTGTTTCCATATTTTAGCTATTGTGAATAGTGCTGCTATGAACATAGAAATGCAGATGGTGTTTTTGCTGTGTGTTTTTGGGCTCCCAGGGTATATTCCCAAGAGAATCCACTGTATTCCAGTATGGTACTATGTGGTGGCAATTTCCCTTCTCCCTAATAACCCATCATTGTTTTTAAGCCATAACCTATAAGGTTGGCTCTTGAGACCAAGAACTCAGAACTTTGAATCTTGCACAAGAGCTGAGTTGTGTACCCTATATCTCACACAGTGCTGGTACAAGAAGAATTTGTTGAGATGGACTGAGCTTGATGCTAAAACTCCAGATGCTGTTGACTTAGTCTCCCTTCATATACCCTTTATATCTGGACACTTGACAAGAAGAAACCAGTATTGGATGGAAATTATGATAGACTCACACAGAATTTATTTCAGGGTAGTAAAGTCCCATGAGTACAGGAATCAGAAAGAGGGGTTGTAAGCAGAGATCTGGAGGAAAGTGGTATAGAAGAGGTGAATCTGTGACCAAGTTGGGATTGTCATACTGAGCGTTATGTAATTATTTGGAAGTTATAAAAAAAGTTCTCTTGGCCTAAAAATACCTCTGATATAACTTAAAGGCTTTTTGGTTTAGGTTTCCTAGCTAAATAGCTGTAGACTGAGTGAAACTCAACAAACCAGTCAATAAAGCACTAAAAAGGAAAAGAAATTTAGAGTGCCAAGCCTGGTAGACTGGCAAATCGGTAGTGGATCCTCAGAGGACCTGTTCCCAGCAAGGCAATGCTTTGGGCCTCAGGGATCTTACTCTGGAGACAGCCAGAGAGGATGTTGCCTATGCAGGGTACTGCATAAGCAATGTGGGGTAAGTGGGCTGTAGCAATGGAAAGGCAGCAATGACAATTGGCGACAATTGTGTTTGCATTGCATTCTGAATGTTTACTGAGTGGTTGTTATGTGCTGGGTCTTGTTTTTTAGCAATAAGTTATTTTTAAAAAATGGATCATACAAAGATAGTTGGAAATGATCACTCTGGATAGGAACTGCATGCTGAACGTAGGTCAAGGAACAAATATGATAACAGCTTAGTATCTGTTTGCAAACTATAATGCCCAGAAGGAGAGAGAAAGAAGGAAAATACCTGACAGGCTGGGGTGGAGTGTGTGAGGTGACGGTAGGGAAGCTGGGGACTTTGGTGGTGAAATGTACACTGGTGGAGGGATGTGTGTTGGAACATTGTATGACTGAATCCTGACCATGAACAACTTCGTAATTGTGTATCTCATGGTCATCCAATAAAAAGGATATATTGATTTATTTTGGTGCTGGGGTTTGAGTTCAGAGCTTCAGGTATCTGAGGGCATGTGTTCTGCTAGGCCACATCCCTGGCCCGAGTAGACTAATTTTATTGATTATTATTTTTTAAATGTAGGTACCATGATTACCAATGCTACTGATAATAAAGTTGCGGTCTTAAAATGTTTTTAGACTTAATTTTTTTAAGACAGTAGTTGATGTGTGTGTTTGTGTATGTGCACGGCGTGCATACACACACACACACTAATTAGAAAGTAGAGGTCACCACAGCCTTACACAGTCAGATTTCCCACTGCCAGCATCTCCACTTGAACGAACATTTGTTCTCATTGATAAACCTCCCTTGTTACATCAGCCACCCAGAGCTCATTGCTGATAACAGGGTTCCTTGTCTGTGTGGAGCATCTTCTGTGTTTGACAAAAAATATAATGACATATTCCCACCCCTGTTAGTACTATACAGAATAATTTCACCACTCTCAACATCCCCTAGCCCTGTTTTGAAATTGTCCTATTAACACTTGATCTAGGCAGGAAGTCACACTGGTCCTGAGGAGAGCAGGTGACCTGTTCAGACGCACCCAGCTCATGAGGAATGGCACAAGCTGGGCTGAGTTCCACAGGCACAGACTCTGTGGACAGAGAGACTGTCTGGGATGCGATGTTTTCTTCCTGTGTGAGGATTAGGCAGCTTTATGCTGAGCCATGAGATTACCAGAACTGCATGGGAATGCATTTTGCTCTGTGGTCACCACCGGTGAAATTTTGGGAAACGGACTTGTATTAAATAGTTGCTATTACTTTTCCACAAGATTAAATGATAGTAATGAATGATAAAGAATTTATAAGATAATAGACTGCATATATATGTAAATATGCATGTATGTATTATATGTTATTATATTTCTATTCATAGTCCCCTTTGAAATTCCTCTGGAATTGGACTAGCTGCTGTTCCCCTCCCATTTTATCATGTTTAGTGCACCCAGGTTTTCTTGATATTTTAAAAAATAAAAAAATGGCATTACATTATCAGACAGGTAGAGGGAATGTGGAGTGCCCATTCCGGGCATATGTAAGCTATGCTCCTGTCTTGGGAGAGCCGTGTTGCTTCCTGGGGTTACACCATGAAGGTCTTTAAAAATAATAATAGCAGCCAAAGAGACAGTACAGTGGTAAGGCATTTGCCTTGCATGCTGCTGACCCAGGTTTGAATTCCAGCACCGCATAGGATCCCCCGAATACTGTCAGGATCTACCCTTCAGCACAGAGCTAAGAGTAAGCCAGATGTGACCTACTCACACCCCAAATTAATAACAATGGAACAACATTACCGGGACCCTTCCCCAAACCACAATTTGGAATTCAGCATGTCCCCCTAAAAATGAAATTATTTTTATCTGTCTTACCCTATTGTTGGAGATGTTAAAACCACATTTACTGAAATAAATCATTTCTGCTAAAGAAAGTTTTAAGAGGGAGGTTAGGAAAAGATTTCAGAACCCACTGAAAGGCCAAGTCCTACACATATTTTCATGCACTTGGATCATAGGATATTAACGATGGCAATTCTAAACATTTTCCTCATATTCCTAAATCTGAGGAAACCCTAAGAAAATGGGTATCCTGCGTGGAGTTTGAGCTATCAACCTGCAGCCTTTGTTTTCTATGGATTTAGAATTCTTAGGAATCAATTTAAAATAACAATTAAGCTCAAAGATAATTTGAGCTTACAAATATAGGTGCTTCCATTTCCAGCATTTAATAGTTGCTCTTACTGCTTTTGAGAAGACAGTTGTTTCCCTCACAGAAGGAGCTTACCATTAGAAAAATCAAACACTCGTTAGAGAAAGCGGACATACTCTCCTGGTAATTGACAGAGAGAGGGGCAACACTGTCCCCACCCAGAGGGGAGCCCAAACGCCTCCTCAGCAGGCGGGTGGACAAGCAGCTCACTTGGCCTAAGGCCGGACTGTTTGTAAGAGAAGAGGTTGGAGTTTTCAGCAGAAGGGCGCTGCTGCCCAGCTCGAAGCCGCCTTTAACAGCTGCCCGCAGAGCTCAGGGTGTGTATGCCTCTCTTTCCCCACCTGTTTTGAAAGTGAGCAGCCTTAAAAGTTGAACTGCTCGCTCTGTTCTGGCTCCTCTCTGTCCTGCTGAACAGGAGGCAAAAGTTACAGTCCTGGTCAAAAGATTCTTGTAGGGAACCGGCACTCTGCCGCCCCGCTGTTTTTCAGTGGAGACAAGGGACATTGAGGACCGACCACAGAGCTGTCTCCGGGCAGTCTGGAGGCAGACCAGGTGGGGTTGAGGGCGAGGGTAGTAGCCAGATTCTTGAAGAAAATGAGCCGTGGTTTTAACTGTAAATAAGCACTTCCGCCTTCACAGAAACCTCTTCTAATGCCTCTCGCACCCCTAGTGCCTCCTGCAGCTTTGATTTTGGAATACGTCACATTCCTCATTAAAGCAATCACTGTTAAAACATAAAGCAACACAGGATTTATTTCTTCATTAAACTGATGATCCGTATATGAAGCCAATTAACATTATGAGTCTGGTGAACATCAAGTGTAAAGAGGTTAGAGAAAATTAAAAGCAGTCACCTTGGTCTTTAGATAAAGAAAGTACACTTTTAGGTTGTAAATTATCAGAGTGTCCAAGCGGGACAGATCGGTGAATTTGGTTAATTGCAAAAATTCTTTTTACCGCACAAGAATTAAGAAAAAAATAACCTTTTCGTTGCTAGCGCCCTTTTGGTGGTGTTGGGGGTGGGGGAGGTGAGGGCCTTGGGTACGTGAATCACCTTCTCCCCTGCCAAAGGTGGGAGACGCTCAAAAGAGGGGTAAGGGGAATCGCGTCATTAAAGTTTATTGTAGCCTTTCTTTCCAAGGAAGCTGGGTGGGCTGTGGACCCTCATTTTTATCAACAGGAACCTTGGCGATTAGGGCAGAAGTACGTCGGGCCGAGCCGCGGCGGAGCGTTCCCGGCTGGCTCTGACGCCCCGCAAGGTGAGTGCTTTCCCGGAACCCGGCAGGCTGTCCCGCCGCAGACGCGCGTTTGGGGACCGGGGCGGGCAGGAACGCGGCGGCGCTCGGCCGGCCCGGGACCTTTCCCAGCTCAGTCGTGAATGTTGGAGCCGCGTTCTGGGCTACGGAGCCGAGTTCGGGCCCTGCTGAGAGCCAGCGCGCGTCCCGAGTAACTTTGGTAGGGTTTCCTAGGGGAGGCGATCGAGGTCGGCTTCCTCCAACGCCGGGAATTTCGGCGTCTTGCAGGGCGACTTTGGCCGCGGGGAGAAGCTCTGGACTCCAGAAGGCACCTCTAGGTCACAGCAGATCCTTTCCCCGCTCCGCTGCAGGGCAAAGAACGGGAGCCGCTGTCCAGGGTTCTGACCAGCCGGAGGCTTCCGCAGAGCACAGCTGGGAGAGCCGGGGTCAGCCCAGCCCCCCACCCCCCCCGGATCTATCTGGGTCCTGATCAGAACCAGTTTTGCCAGGGACGGGCAGCCGAGGCGGGGTTTGGTCCTCTTTGGGTTGGGGGACCAAAGGGCCGATGTCCTGAGGGTTCGTCTTAGTTAACTCAAGCTCGCTCACAGCATCTTGGCAGGGCTCCTCACCTTGTTTCAGCGGAAAGCCGCCGCCCTGGGCAGGTGGGACCCCCGAAAGAGCTCCTGTCAGACCCGGGGCAGCTAGGGGAGCCGCGGGCATTTTGCAAAGGCTCCAGGGAGCCGAGACCTAGTGCGCGTGCAGAGCCCCTTGGCCTGGATTGAGAGAGGGTCATTGCCGGTGGTTCCTGTCTCTTTAGAAGACCCGGAAACCTTGTTCTCAACTGCCCATCAGACTGCGCCTGCCGCTATACCCTCCTCCCGGACCTGCTGGGATGCAGCCCGCCTGGCCGGCCGCCTGGACTAGCGGAGTCGGGGACCCTAGAGTCACCGGCGCAGCCAGCTCTCCCGCTCGTAACCGAGCAGGAGTTTGTTGCAGCGGTTTCTTCTGAGTGGCGGGCCGACTCCCCGCGCCGCGCCTAGGCTGGCTAAGTCCAGGAGGGGCCTCAGAGGGGCTCGGCACCCCGACTTGCCTCCGCGCGAGCCGAGCGACGTCTTCCTCCCAGTGCTTTGCCAGCGGTGTCCCGGAATGGGTTGGGGTCCCTGTGCGCGTCCCCTCCACTCGCCTCGTCCGGGGCGGTGTCCACGTGTAGGCACGCCAGACCTTTTGTTTGTAACGCTCTGTGTCTTTAAGATCAAAGCTGGATCCCGGGGCGGTGCAGGGACCCGACCCACTGCCTCGCTCCCGAAAGCGGCATTAGAATGTTTATAAAATATTCAATTTATGCAGTCTGTCCAAGAAGCCATCGTCCCAAAATAAAATCAGCAGTCTAGACGGAACACAGACACCAGAACTTATCAACAGTTGTCTGACTTGCATCTTCTGATGCATCTTGAGTGGGTCATAATACCAACTTTATTTTCAGTGGTGCATAAATTAATTACACGCATTTAATAACCAAAATATCATTATATTCCCCCTTTAATATCATAAAGGCTTTCCGCCAGGGAAGCACTTAATAGTGCAGGGGGCCGTAACGGGCTATTATCCTGGTGTAATGCTATTACAGAACCAATTATGCACCATTAGACTTGCTTTTTTGCAGTTTATGTGATTTGATCCAATCCTGCGCCCCCTGACTTGAAAATTTCAGCCCGGTACTTTAGAGTTTAATTTTCACCCAGGCAGAGGGAAGGGCGGTCTCTCTCCGCTGAGTGTCTGCCTCGGATGCATTTTAAAAGTAATTGCGAAGGGTCCCACCGCATATCATTTGCCTGGAGAAGAGAACATAAATTCAGGGACCCCTTGCTGAGAACAAAATCAAACTTTCCTTTTGTACGGTCGCTTGGAAAGGGAAGCCGTGTAAAGAGTCCCCCAAAACCCATCCGGCGGCGACAATTAGCAGCGCTTTGTCGATTCGCAGCCCGAGAGTCGCCAGGCCTCTGACGAGGGCGAGCCCAAAGCCAGGCTCTCGCGGAGAAAGAAGGTTTGAGTCCGAGGGGACTGGAGTCGGGGGGTGGGGTGATGTTGAGAAAACAATGCCTTTGGGGAAGGGGAGGGTGTTGGTAGAGATGTTCGTGTCTATTCTCTTTTAAAAGAAAGGAGGAAATAAACATTCCCGATGTTTGCTGAGAAATGACGGATTTTTTTTTTTTTACACCACGTGGGCCATTTGTAAGGCCCAATAGACCTATCCAAGTTACTCGCTGTAGACAGCGCTGGAAATAATCAGATTAAGGCCAATTATGCGTGAGATTATAAAGGCGAGTGCTGAGCGGCGGCGCGCGCTGTAGACAGACAGCAAGACATCTGGCCACTTCTCGACTCACTTTTGTGGTCCTGCGGGCGCCAGCCGCGCCGAGCCCCGCCCGCCTCCAGCCTAGCCCGGCAAGCACAGCGGAGCCGATCGCGCTCCGGCCGTCCTCACCCGCCGCCCACCGAGGTACGCGCGGCTGCCGACCCACTCGCTCCGGCCCCCGGGGCGCCCGGGCCTTGAGGCTCCGCTGCCTTCCCGGCCGGCCGGGGCTTTCTTACGGCGCAGATGACTTGAGCGCTCGCCCGACCCCACTCCCGGGCTCTGAGTGTAGAGCTGGCCGCCCTGAGCCCCGGAAAGCCGCTAACCAAACTGCGTGGGTTGGGTGTGGGTGCCGGTCTAGGGGTTCCGCGCCCGCCCGGAGGTGGACCCGAAGCTAGTGCTGCCCTGAGCGCGGGGGTCTAGGGAGAGTGCTGGCTCGAGAGGCCGAGGCTCTCTCCCTCCAGTCCCCACCGCGGGCAGAGTGAGCGCTCTGGGACGGGTTTTTCCAGGAGGGCAGTGCCGGGTGCGCTCCAGGGTCGGGTCGGGCCACTGGGAGAGCGAGACTTAGGCTTTATCGACGCTTGATTTTGCAGCCAGGCCAGAGCTACGTACGTCCGGCTGGCGGCCGCCCCTCGCGCGTCCAGGCTGTCCAGCCTCCCCGGCCGTCGGCGATGTTTTATTTCCACTGTCCGCCACAGCTAGAGGGTGAGTAGAGCTGAACCCGCGGCCACAGCGAAAGGCCAGCTCCGCTCGGGAAGGGCCGGGGAGCAGCGGGTCTGGCCTGCGGTTGGGTTTCCTCCTCCGGAGAGGCCAGCCGCGGGGCGGTGGGGGGGCACCCTGGTCCCTCCCCGCGTCCCGCTCCAGCCTTCCTCGCCGTCGCCACCTGCCTCCCACCTCCCTCTCCGTCTGGGCCGGCCGGGCCTCGGGCGATGCGTGCCGCAGGGACCAGCCTGGTGTTCCCAGCACAGATGCTGGTGTCACGCCTTTAATGGGGCTCCCCGCCCAGGGGACCACATCAATCTTTCACGGCGTTTTGCAAACATCCTCGAAAAGCCACAGCGGACCAGGGGAGGCCGGCGTGGTCCTGGGCCGTCACCGCGAGCACCGTGAGCACCTGGTCTCCCAGGCTGCGGTCACTGGGGCTCTGGACAGGGCTCCTGGGGGGTGGGGGTGCGAGAAGAGGGGGCTGCGCCGGAGGATTAATCGAGCTGATTCGGGGCTTCCATGCCCTCCACTTTCCAGTGCCAGGTGGCCCTGCGCTCCGCCGCCAGAACGCCCTGGCAGGGCTCCTGCGCTGTGAGTCACTGGTTTCCTGAGCCCAATTGCGCAAGCTCTCCCCACTCCCAAGGGACCACCCAGTGGCCAGGGCTTGGGGCCTTTTGAGTCGTTTGAAATTTCCTTAGAAAATGTGTTGCTTCTTTTCTGGTGTGGTCTCTGCGCAGGATTGTTAGCGGATGGATGGGATTGTGGAGAAGGGACACGTGCATCTCTGGTGTCCTCCTGTCCCCCCATGGGGCATCTCCAGGGCTGGGTCCTCCACGTGGGAGAGATCCGCACGCACGTGTAGGGCCTTGAAGGGGAGGCACCTTGAAGGGCCTCCCCCTCCCAGCAGTACTCTCAGCCAGGAGCTTCCAGACTTCATCACCAAGGTGGCAGGTGGTAGCAGGGACGAGATGGGCTCTGGGCACCCCATCCCTGTGGTTTATTTGTGAAGTAAGAGAATTCCCAGAGGCAGAGAAGCTCAAGAAGTGTGGGAAAAGGGCAAAAAAGCGACTTGACATGGGAACCTGAGACGGTGGTGTGCTGGCCACCCTGCCTTGACTTCCCGGATGCAGCAGCCAGTGTCCCTGGGGATTCCAGAAAGTTTGTTTTTATTTTCCCTGTGGGAGATTTTAGGAGTGCAGTTGGACTTTGGGGAAAAGGTCATGGAGGAAGACCATCTCCGCAAGCCTCTCCACTCCTTTCCCCTCCATGGACTCTTGCTGATGCCTTTTCTGGAAGGGTCTGAGAGGTGCATGTCCTGACCTTGTACCCCACTACTGGAGGAGGCCCCTGCTTTTTAAGTGGACAGACCTCTGAAGTTCTCTTTGGAGTGACTGGGTGACTTCTGGTGACAGTGCAGAGGGTCCAGTTTGGGCTTGTGCAGGCAATGAGCTGCCAGGTGTGCGGCATGGGCTGCAGAGGTCGTTTGGGAGAGTCCTGGCACGGTTTTCTGGGCACAGGGCTGCACATTGCCCGTCGGCTACGGCTAAGCTGAATTGCCAACCTTTCCTCCCCGCCCCTGGGGCCAGTCCCAGCTTGATGCTGATTCTGATTGCTGTCACCAGGCGCCCAGTTGCTCAGGAGATGTCACTTTGAAAAGCTTTTCATTCCCTTGCAGATGTGTTTCCAGCCAGTTTAGAATAAAGGGATTTTGTTTTACCGTGGTGTTGCAGCGAAGGTGGAAAGATCTTTGGCATCTGATGTCTCCTTCTAGCCTCTTTGCTTTAAATGTCTTGTTTGCTGTTAACCTAGAAAGGAATAAGGAAGAGAAGAGAATGTGGTTCCTAACATTATTTTAAAGATTAAAAGAAAAAATAAGACATAAATTTGCCTTCTTAGGGAATTCATGTGGAACAGAAACTAAACCTTGAAAAGGAAATCTAGCTAAACTTCTTTTTGAAAATTATTCCTTACTGTTGGTTATTGTAATTCCTGCAAGAAAAATTTGCTTTTACTTTTACTTGTGTCGTTTTCTGTATTTTTTATAACTTATTTGTGCTGAGATCATGGCACCTGGCTATTTGGGACTTTATAGTCAAGTGTTCTACCCCTCAATTACACCCTTAAGACTTTCCTTTTTTTCACAGCATAGTATCTATTTGGGGGATTGTTTCCCATCATGTTTACAGACCTACTGGCTTCTTTTAAACAGCTGTGTAGTATTCCATTATATGTGGTGCAGAAAGTGTCTACTGATGGGAATTTGACTTGTTTCCAGTTTTTTCCCCTATTACTACATTTCTGGGAACATTCTTCTCTCTCTAGTTTGGCACACTTTATACATATATTCATAGATTTAATACCTGTGTGTGCACTTAAATTTTTGATAGATATTGCCAAATTACCCTCTACTAAGGCTGTGCCAATTGATAGTCCTAAAAACAATGAAGGAGCATGCATTTTATTGCACTCTTGTCTGTACTGCGTGTCATTAAACACCTTTTTCCTTTCCAAGATGGTTAAAATAGTAGCCCACTGCCCTGTTCTGTTTAATTCTCAGCAAGGTTTAACATTTTTATAGCACAACAGATCCATTATTTATGTTTAAGTAAAAAGCATCTCTCATAATTTCCTCTTTTCTGTTAGGTTGCCAATCTAGTTTTTATTAATCCCCTGGACCATCAGCCTTTTTCAGGATTCCGCTTGGCACAAGACTTTACTTAAGAGATAAAGTCTGCACATTGTGAGACAATTAAGGACAGGCAGGTACAGGAACCCTGACATTGCTTCTTAGGGGGCTTAGGAGATTGATTTCTCCCTCAAAGTTAGTGGCTTTGTTTCAGAAGGAAGCATTTTGGGTTCCCCTAAAATAATGAAAATGAGATTGCTTTGAGGCTGCCTTTTAAGTTTCAAATTAAGTTTTCAGTGAGCTGAAGAGAAATATTGTGAACTAAAGTTTCAAGAAGAATGCAATGGGTTGGAAGACAGAGGGGGAAGGCTTTAGCAAAGAGGTAAAGAGATAATGTGGCAAAGAAGAATAGAGTATAAGTATGAGGGGTCTGGTTCCCTTTACTTGACAAGATTTTTGGAAGCACAAATTTGGGACAGAGGCCCTTCTGAGGGACAGTGTCTGGTCAGTGTGGTTGCTAGCTCGTAAGGCTAAATAAACAGTGATTCTGAGATTACAGCCCTTGTCAGGTTCAGTATTTACTGGCTAATGGGAACCTGCTCATTTGTTTTCCTAAGAAGCCATTGTGGACTGTCAAGTAAATGGTGCACATTTGGAAAATGCTCTAAATGCACATTTGGGGCCCAACTCTATTCTGGCTTACAGACAAGCTTCAGAGGCTGCAGAGGAGACAGTGGAATGGAGGCCGTGCCCCACATTTTTCCTTTTCAGGGAGGTGGGAGGCTGGTCAGAGAGTGGGCTGCCCTTTGAGAGCTTCCTGTGTAAATCTGCTTGGAATTCAGGGTGGCTGAGAGCAGTGCAGATCTCTTGCTAAATGACATCTCTATAACAGAACCACTATGGTGCTGATGAGCTGTGACCACGGGTAATTAATATTCATTTATAAACTTCTTACCTCCTGTGTTCTGAGTTTCTAGAAGAATGCCATGAAAAAAAACTCTCTCTGTTTTCTCCTCCCCCAGCCTAGGCTTACCTTTGTTATTTTATAGAAACAGGGGTGAACTAACCCTCCAAGGGCAATCAAGGGAGACAGTGACTTCTCCTGCAGGATAAGAGCGGGGCCTATGAAACACAGCAGAGATGCAGCTGGGAGCCGGCTCTGGGGTCGACTATGACCCAGTTCAAGTCAGTGATCCTCACCCTGAGTCTAATGAGAAGCAGACTTGGCCTTGGCCTTGGGGTGTGAGGTTGCCATCCAGAGTATGAATGTAACATAGCGGGCTGAAGTCGAAGGCTCTGAGGAGAGAGAAGGCATGAGTGAATCAAAAAAAAGGTGGCACCATCTATATAAGAGGAGTGAAGAAGTATGCTTTTGGGTAGATGGAGCTTCTTCTGGGGCTGACTAATGGGGTGCCTCTGGGTTATGTGTGTCTCTGGGACTTAGGCTGAGGACAGGCTCTGCTCAGGCTGATCCGGTTTGCCTCCAACAGGTACTGCCCCCTTTGGCAACCACTCTACAGGAGATTTTGACGATGGGTTTCTACGCAGAAAACAGCGCAGGAACGGACCACATTTACTCTACAGCAGGTAACGATGGGGGGAAGGAGAGAGAGGGAGGGAAAGAGAGAGAGATAAAGGGAGAGAGAGAGCAAGAGAGAGAGCGAGAGAGAGAGAGAGAGAGAGAGAGAGAAATAAGAGTTTGAGCAGTTCTTTATCTTTTAAAATAAGGGCAACTGATTATGTCAACTGAGCCTTTCTGTTTTCTCAAACAATTTTAAGCTCAAAGAATCCTGGGAGAGAGCAGATGACTTTGACCTTATGGTCTCAGATAGCAAGTGAAGAAGCATAACGATCTGCTCCCCATTTGCCTTAGGTTGATGGTTTTGGGGAGCATTTTCATATCAGCAATATCATTAGAACCCTGAAATAACCCCTTTGAAGAAGACAGGTCAGATGCTCGGATCCCAAGTAGAGAGATAAGAAAACCAGAAGCCGAGGAATGGAGCCATATGTAGAAGGTGCTGTTACCTGCTAACAACAGGGCTATGGCTAGAATCCTGACATTTTAGTTCCTGAACTTGGGCTCCTGCCCTTGGATGTTTCCTACTCCTGCCCTTGGCTGGAGTAATGGAGAGGGTGACTCAAATGCTCCCAGTAGTTTCTGTGAGACTTACACAACCAGGGGACAGGCTGTTTCTGTACTTCTATGCCCTATAGTGAAAGCTCTGTAGATTGCTTTAATTCATAAGACCACACTTAAATTTTCATTCCTGCTCATGTATTTAAGTGAAATGCATATAAGTATTTGCATCTCCCTTGACTTATTTCTGCTTATTGAGGGAACACTGAGGTTTTTAATAAGTATCAGCTTCTAAGTCCTCAGCGGTTGAAATTTTAATTCTGTGGGATATTTTCAAAGAGCTCTCTCCTCACCTCCCCTTATTTTCTCGTAAAATGACTTCCTCCACCACTCACAGCAAATTTGCAAGATGCATCTGCTTCCTCTCACCTAGCCACAGCCTCTCACCAGTAAATATTTTTTTTTTCCTTTACCAGCTGGAAGCTCTGGAAGCAGTTTTTGCCCAAGCGCACTATCCTGATGTCTTCACCAGAGAAGAGCTCGCCATGAAAATAAACCTCACAGAAGCCAGAGTGCAGGTAAACCTTCTTTTAATTATTTAACTCTCTGATATTAAAACTGGCAAACTTTTTTTTTGACATCATGACTGCAGAGTGCACATTTGGCCAAAGAAAGCAAATGAAGACTATCTGTCATTTTCATGATGCACTTTAATAACATCAACATAATGTGGAATATTAGATTAGGTTGATTAATCGGTCATTCATAATTAACTAGTGATAATGTTCTACACTAATTTGTCCGCCTCTAAGGTACTAAATTACATCAATGCACATCCATTTCCTTGCTTTGGAAAAAAAAGAGCTGAGATGCTCTTCTCCAAGCTGCTCTGACCGCTCTGGGGTAAGGCCGGTCAATTGCAGAGAACCGCGCTTTCAGATGGGAAACAGGGTAGGTTCTGCTTTCCAGAAATTGCATCATGTCCAACTTTTCCCCAGCACGCAGAGTCTTTCAGTGAAGTGAATCTGAAGAACATGTGCAATTTAAAAATCTTTAAACGGCAACAGTGCAAAGTCTGCCTCCGAGCTGAGCATGGCCCACGGTGACCATTTCTAAGCAGGATTTCTTTTGGAGAAGCCACACGGTGATTACGTTTAAGTGCACAAACCCGTCGAGCCCAGCAGAGGTGCCTGAGTGCAGGGGGAGCAGCTTTGCAGCAACGCCTCCCAGGCGAGCTATTCTTTTGAGCACAATTATATATTCATTTTATTTATGGGGGTTTCCTCCATGCTGTTTCTATTCTTTTTTTATGTAGGGGCTTGGGGTTAAGACTATGCAAAGATCTAATTGTAGGAAATATAATAGTTTGCTTTCGGTTCCCTGGGTCATGTTAGTATCTCTTAAAAACCAATGGCTGAAGAGAGATAATGGAATTCTGAGCAGTAAATTGGGGGTTGTAAACAAATTATTTCCCCCATAATCAGATTATGTGATCCTGATTATTAAATCTGAACATGAATCATTGGTCATATGCCGGCAAATTAAACTGATTATTATTTGGAAATGAAAATCTCCTTTTGGCCAGGAGGCCGTCTATCCTTTCTTTTTTAATGCCAGCTTGCCAATAGCTGCCTAAAGACTGAACTGCAAATTGAGATAAATGACACAATTATTGAGCATTCAGAAGTGGAAGATCATAACTTCTCCCTGAAAGGTGCAAGGGTGAGATAGGGGTGGTGACAATTAAAGCAGGGAATTGTTGTTCGGGCTGTTGTTGGCTATTATGCAAACAGACAATGGCTGGGAAGCCCTGGTGGAGTGAGCCTTGGTGTGGGGACCGGGCTCCAGTGGCGGGAAAGGAGATGTGTTTACATTTGGACCCCTTGCTCATTCAAATATGATTAATGTTCTATAAAGCAGGGTCTTAATCGAAGCTGATGTTGTCAAACAATAACTAAATAGGGAAATAAACGACTCCATCATGCTCTTTCCTCAGAAGCAGGCGAACTGTCAGTGCAAAGTCATTAAAATATGATAATGAAAAATAGCTCAATTAAATGTTGTTATAGCTGTGACCTTCATTCAATTAAGACGCAAGAAAGTGTCTGCATTTTGCTTTGGATTTAACTGCCCTAAATTTAGAATATAGATAAAATCATTATTCAATGGTTGCTGATATGTGCAATTAAAAGACAACTAGATTAAAAAAAAGAAATAAAGAAATCCAGTTAAAGGAGAATGGAAATTCAGAGGTGGGGGAACTGGCAGAGGCTTCAGCCTTGGGACCTAGGCTCTCTCCTGGGTGGGTGCTGGCAGGAGGAGAGAAAGCCTTGGAGAATAGAATAAAAGGGAGATCTAGCCAAGACTTTATATATATATATATATATATATATATATGTATATATATATATATGTATCTGTATATGGTTGTTGTTGTTGTTTGTTTATGTTTAAGCCAGGAGAGGAAGGCATGGAGAAAGAGCAGCAGGATTTCACTGGCCTCTGGAAACCCTCACATTAAGACTGCTCGTTTCCAGGAGGTTGTCCGTCTGCAAATATAGGGTTGCTTCCCAAGATGTAAATAGACGTACTGGCCTCAAGAAGGTTCTTAGCACAGGTGAATCATAAGCCTCTTCCTAACCCAGTGATGGCAGAGATGACAGCACCAGCTGATGCTTACCGAGTGATTGATAGCTAAGTGCCAGGCACTATAGTCAGTGTTTTTTCATGCATCTCTGTGTTAATCTTCCTAATGATACTTGGGAGCGGCCACAATTATTACCCCAAACCATTTGGATCATGACCTCTAGCCAAATTCCTGGGCTGCAAATTCTGGTTCTGCTCCTTACCCCGAATGACCTTGGACACGTTAATGAACTTTCGTCTTCTCTTCTGTAAATTGGGGTTAGCAGAACCTCTTTTAGAGGGTTGCAATGGTGTCTAAACCAGATTTCCCGGGGTGCAGACTTTGGAATCCAGACAGAACTAGTCAGCATATCTAAGGGAAACCAAGAGTTGCTGGTGCTGAGCTTAGTTCTACACTGCAGGGTTCCGGCACAGCCAGGAGAGGAGGCTGGACTCCCTCAGGTGTGTGCTGGAACTGGCTGCAGGGTGAAGGGGTGTTCTGATAGGGCCTCCGTGTTTCCTCACAGGACGATGGGGTGGTGGTTTCCTCACAGGATGATGTTTTATTAGCTGTTTTCACAAATGATACCTCTTCCCCTCAGTAAATTCTTTACATCAAGAATTTCTACTTTTGGGGTCGGAGTGATAGTATAGCAGGGAGGGGTATTTGCCTTGCATGCAGCCGACCTGGGTTCGATCCCTGGCATCCTCTGAGTATCGCTAGGAATAATTCCTGGGTGCAGAGCCAGGAGTAACCCCTGAGCATCCCTGGGTGTGACCCCCCAAGAACCCTCCCGAATTTCCACTTTTACTCCACTATACTTTTTTTTTATGATTGACCACACATCTATAAATGCACATCTCAAAGCTGGAGTGACAGTGCAGTGGGTAAGGCACTTGCTTTACATGTGGCCAGCCTGGGTTCAGTCTCAACACCCCGTATGATCTCCCAGTCCACCAGGAGCGTTTCTACCCATCCACAGTCTACAGCTTCAGTTTGGAGAATGTGGTTTTGCTGGATGGTTTGGAGAGAAATTTGTGCACTCCCACAGTGAGCCCCTAAAGGCAGACATGGGGTCCAGGCACTGGGTTTGAGTTCTGGCACCTTCCTCCCGTCTTGCTCCACTCCATGGTCACATGTTTCCCGGGACGCAGGTTTGGTTCCAGAACCGAAGGGCCAAATGGAGAAAAACAGAGCGAGGAGCATCGGACCAGGAGCCTGGAGCGGCAAGGAGCCCATGGCAGAGGTGACACCCCCACCTGCAAGAAACATCAATTCGCCACCCCTGGGGACCAGGCCCGGAGCAAGAAGGAGGTGCTGGATGCTCAGCAGAGGTAAGGCAACGGAGTCATGCGTGCGGCGGCAGGACCCACCCGAGAAGAGCTTATGTCATGTTTTCCTTCTTTGGCAGCCTGGGGCGAACGGTGGGTCCCACAGGACCTTTCTTCCCCTCCTGCTTGCCCGAACGCTCCTGAATACAGCCACATATGCCCAGGCCCTGTCACATGTTGCTTCCCTGAAAGGTGAGTTTAGCTCAGCAGACTGGGCGTGCTTGCCAGGGGACATGGAGGTTTCACTGCTCAGTTCTGTTTGCCCGGGACTGCTGAACTCCTTGAGGATTTCTGGGGTTTACCCTGTGGATGAAGGGGTCCACCCAGTGTCTCTCAATTTCTGGCTCCCAATTTCCTGGCTCCCTCAATTTCTGGCTCCCTGCTATGATGGGGCTGGGCAGTTGTGCTGGCCAGGGGCAGGGTCTGGGGGGATTGAGTAGTAATGGTTCCTGTGGAACTTCTTTGGTACAGAGCCTGCAATTCTGTGTGTTTGTGTCTGTGTGGGGGAGATAGTGCAGACCAGAGTACCCCTTTTTGTTCTATGTTGAGGCATCCGGGACTCCAGCAGGGGGCAGTCTCTCTCTCTCCTCTCCTCTTTCTCTTCTCTCCTCTCCCTCCCTCTCCTCCCTCTCTCTCCTCTCCTCTCTTCCCTCTCCTCCCTCTCCTCTCATCCCTTCCCCCTCCCCCTCTTCCCCTCTCTTTTCTCATCTCTCCTCTCTTTCTCTCTCTGTCTCTGTCTCTCTCTCTTTTTCACACACACACACACACACACACACTCACCTCACCCACACACAAGCTGCATTGCACTTATGGATTTACAGAGGCTAAAGGGGAGTAGTAGCACATTCAAGTCTCAGGAAGTAGATCAGTGTGGAGGATGGCTGGGTATTGGGTGCCCATAGAAGAGTGCCTGGGGACTAGATAGAGGGTAACAGGTGGCCTGATGGTTCTGAACACCGCATCCCTGGAGTTGGACTTTCATTGGGCTAGGTACGGCCCCGGAGCCTGGAGCCTCTTCCTAGTGGCCTGGTGCTGGATGAAACCCTGAGCTCAGATGACAAGGCTGAGCAGGTCAAACTCCATCCACTGTGGAGTTCGACTTGGTGCCCCTTGTGCTTCCTTCAGTGCCAGGGTCTGGGCACTCTGGGTCATAGAGAGCCCAGAAGCTTGGGGGCACCATCACAGCAGCATGCAGTAGGCTGATATGGCACAGAGGAGTGGCCCCAGTTGGGAGAAGCTCCAGAAAGAGGTCATGGTGGGCTTGGTCTTAGAGAGATGCAAGTTTGTCTGTCTGTCAGATCCTCAACCCCAGTGAAGGGTAGCTGAGCTCCCGAGAAGACATGTTTTGTTGATGAATGCTCCGTTGTCCCAGCTCAGCTACTTGAGCTGCAGTCCCTGTTCTTTGCGATGGCAGCCTGAGAGGGCTTCTGGCAAGCTGAACTGAGGCCCGGCTTGGGGGACCAGTGGTGCCAAAGGGCACCAGACAGCTGGGCAGAGAGGGCAGGACTGCATGGTGTGTCTCAGGGGGCTATTCTAGGCCTGGTCCCAGGATGGAGGTGGAGTTGCAGGGAAGGCGTGGCTGTCCACTTGCCTGTCCTCTCCCCACTAGCATACTCTTTCCTGCCCTTTCCTTATTTTCTCCCCACTAGGTTCCATCCAGGTGACTACAAGAGTATGCTACCCGCACGGCAGAGCCTGGCAAGCTACCCGTGTTGTATTTGATATGCCAAATACCAGTAACAATTATAGACCTCATTCCCATGACCTGATGGAATGGTTTGAGGGCTCTTTATGTTCCTGGAGCAAGAAGGTGCTCTTGGGCTCTACTGGCATGAAACAGGACATATGGAGATGTTACTGGTGCAGGCTCGAGCAAATCAATGATGAACGGGAAGACAGTGATACAGGTTCCATCCTGGACTCTGCCCTAGGACCACCCCCTGGAAATGCTCAGGAGCTATTTCCTATTAGGGGTTCAGGAGTAACCCCGACATTGCTCAGGGTACCATATGTGGGGGCTGGAATTGAACCAGGGTTGGCTATGGGCAGAGTAAGTGCCTTAGCGCTGTTTTCTCTCTCTCTCTCTCTCTCTCTCTCTCTCTCTCTCTCTCTTTCTCTCTCTCTCTCTCTCTGGCCTCACAGAATTTTCTCTGATGTAGCTCTTGTCAAATGAGCCTGCAGAGGTGACAGAAATCACGTGTGCTCACCAGACTAGGACATGTCTCTGTGTTCAGAGTGACGCTTATCTCTGTATCCACTTAAGAAGCCCTTCCTGGGCCAGGGAGACAGGAGGGTCAGAGGCACATGCTTTACTTGTATGGGTCCAGTTCATTTTCAGGTATGGCGTGGCCTCCCCCGCCAACACTGCCAGGATGGCAGCAGTGCAGCTTGCCGGTACCACCTCATTGCCAGCAGAAGCATCTCTGGGAGTTTTCCTGGGAGTGGTCCCTGGGTCCCTTGAGCCACTCCCCGCCCCCACAACAACAACAAAAAGTGGTTCTTTACTGTAGCTGGTTCCCAAATAAAATGGTTGAGTTGTCATTTGGTCGGAAGGTTGATGACAGAAAAAGCTCCAGTTAGTTGAGGCCCTGCTTTCCCTCACACTGTCCATTTTTATCTTGGGGGGCACTTGACAGTGCTCAGAGTTTACTCCTGGCTCTGTGCTCAGAGATCACTCATTTCAGTGCTTGGGGGAACCAAAGGTGGTGCTAGGGTTCAAACTGAGTTGACACCCTGCAAGGTAAGTGCCTTAACCCCTAACTATCTCTCCTGTTCCTCCTTGTACATCGTTTTGCTTAAAACCACAGTTTCCAGAGCCTATGTTGAAGCTCAGTGGGGGCTTACTGCACAGATGGGGTGAGGTTCTCTGGGGAAGGGGATTGCTCCATTGGTTCTGAGCCAGGCAGGTAAGGTACGAGTGAGCTCTTTGCTACCCCATCCACTAACTTGAGCCTTTGCTCACTTTTCACGATACATGTACTACTTGCATTTCCCACCTTGGAGAAGAGCAGGGGAAAAGGCTCCTGTGCATCCGAGAAGAGGCTGTGTGGGAGTGTGTGAAGGGGGGTGGTGGTGCTCTCATTCAGGAGGGCAGATGGGAGCTGGGTTGGATTGGGAGATGTTTGTCCATGCATGGTCAGTTGTTGCTCTGGGCAACAACGGCCATGTAGGTGTAGCATTGCCAGAGCTGTGGACTTTCCAGAAGCTGGGACTCAGGATTTTCATAGAGAAACTGTCTTTGAAATATGCCCCCAAGTTTTTGGACTATACCAGCCCCATATTTGGCCAGAGCAGCTGGGGTCTGCCATTTTGTGAGGAGGGCTTTTACCTTACCCTCCTTTTGCTTTCTGTGTTCTGCTCCTTGCCCACACCCCTACCTGATCTCCCCACCCACCATTCCTGGCTGGCCTCTTTGAACTCCTTCCCTTCCTTCCTTCCTTCCTTCCTTCCTTCCTTCCTTCCTTCCTTCCTTCCTTCCTTCCTTCCTTCCTTCCTTCCTTCCTTCCTTCCTTCCTTCCCTTCCTTCCTTCCTTCCTTCCTTCCTTCCTTCCTTCCTTCCTTCCTTCCTTCCTTCCTTCCTTCCTTCCTTCCTTCCTTCCTTCCTTCCTTCCTTCCTTCCTTCCTTCCTTCCTTCCTTCCTTCCTTCCTTCCTTCCTTCCTTCCTTCCTTCCTTCCTTCCTTCCCTTTCTCCCTCCCATCTCCTTTCCCTTCTCTTTTTGTTCCCTTCTCCTCCCACCCCTCCCACTACTCTCCTCTTTCCTCCTTCCTTTCTTTCTTACAGTATTTGTTGTGTTGCAAATAGAGGGCACTGAGTCAAGGTTGAAAACCTCAGGGGCTGCTCAGGTCACCTGGGGTCCTGGTTCCATTCAACCCTGCCCTGGGGGTGGGTGGAGCAAGGTCCTGAGATGCACTGTGCGAGGAGGTAGAGCTGGGAATAGCTCTGAGCTAGGTCTGACCTAGGTTGAGGAATCTTTCTGTTCTAAAGTGAAGGTATTTGGAGCTGGAGGTCTCTGGGGCTGCCTCTGAGCAGGTCAGTGAGACCCTCTCTGGTTCAGGGACTTGGCAGATGCTGCAGATGTCCTGGCAGGGTGGGGGTGGGTAGATGTTGAGGGCCCCTGCTGCAGGTTCTGAGCAGAAGTGCATATACCCTGTTATGTTCTAAAGACTCCTGGGGTTCAAAGCTTCATGGCTTTGTGAAACATTTGCTAAATGGTTTGGGACCTGCATAGCTTTCTGAGGCAGGGAGTGTACACCTCTCTCTCCCAGGCTGTCCCAAGTTCTGGGCTCCTTCTGGACTCACAAGAGGAGCCACTCTAATTTTCTAGGACTTTGCTGTGTGCCAGGAGCCCTGAGCTATCACCTGGTCTCATCTCTCTCATACCTAGAGATGACTAGTAGCCAAATGCTGGCAGAGCTGATGGCTGAGCTGAGCACTCCTCTGGGTTCAGAATCTTTGGTGTATATGTGTGTGTGTGTGTGTGCGGGGGGGCACACAGCAGTACTCAGCGAACCACACAGAGCAGGGGGCTTCCACTTGTATAGCAGTCCTCTCCCTATTCCTCTGAATGCAGTGGGGATTTTTTGTACTTAGCTGGAGATGAATGAATTCTGCCCCTATCTCTATGTTTGGGGCACAGTGGGTCTTAAGAGATGGAACCGGGGTTAGTTGCATGCAAGGAAATTGCCCTAAGTCTATTATAGTGGACTATATATCCACTCCCTTAATATATT